>JABWIB010001754.1:29466-60099 GCA_016617825.1 Platyplectrum ornatum | reverse complement strand
GCAAATCAGTATTACAGGCGAGATATGATGTTTTGTAGCACAAGTGTAATAACAGAGTAACAGTAACACTGGTCAGTATCTGTGTGCAAAATGCAAAAATTAAGTATTCTCCCTGCATGCAAACACTAACTTTCATTTTACCCCCCCTGCAATTCAACATGGTTTTACCCACACTTGAAAAATCTTTCGATTGGATACAATTTATCTTACCGTGTGTGCCTAGCTTTAGTCATGAAGTCAAGTGAAAAGCTGAATCTGGCCCTATGAAACCAGTGTTGGAACCCCAAGAGAAGATATAAGCATAATCATAACATATCATGATGCCTTTCTATGACTGCACAAAGTGGCCTTATTTCATATTAATTGAAAAGTACAAGTATGCGTGCCAACAGGACATCAGGCTGGGTGACGCCTAGTAGAGAGGCTAAAAAATATTCTATGTGGTTGTATGGCATATCTACTCCTTCAGACGACTCTAATTGGGACTACTTTGTATGATTGTATCACAATTCATGTTGTCTTCAATTGTCCTGCCTTTCCCTTACCCTGCAGGTAAAACCTTAAATGTGGGTCGTAGACCAGGTAAAAATATTTATTTCTCCATCTAGATTCAGAAGGTTCTGGGTGAATTACTGCATTATGTAATGGCAGCCACATTTCACGTAGGTTTGATTATACTATATGCATACAACATGAATTTACCTTTTACAGTAAAATCAAATGGCATGAATAAATAGGATGGATGCAATGCATTCCCCACATTTCTCTTGATGTTAAGGTGTGTACTATAATCCTAATAACTTTACATTGTAACTTCCTGAGTTTTATGTTTCACAGGCTGACCAATACACCCACTTATTTTTCTTTTCCAAAACAACTTTGTGATTACTGTTTCTAAGCAACGATACAGTATGCTTTCCCAAAGGTTATGGTGTAAAGTTCCCATTTTTTTAAGTTCCTCTGGAAAAATAGTCCAATTACATGTTGTAGAAGAATTACAGATATTTGAAATAACATAGATAGCATAAGGAGTGCCTATAAAAAGTGCCTTAAACATTTCTTCCTGAACCAATATTATACTGTATTTATGAATTTAACCCATACACACTAAATTAGGAGACTATCATAAACCTATATGATTATATGAAGACATATGAATGTTTATCTAAATACTAAAATATACACATCTACATATCCATTACAAGAAAAACTGATAATGGAATAATCACATTGTAGATAGTGGAAGCAATATACCTTTACCAATGATGACTTATATTTTTATGTCATACAAATATTTTCCACAACAGAAGTGTCCCATAGAAAGCACAAGGCTCTTCTCAAAAGTATTAATTGCAAATTCAATTGTCAGAAATTCAATTGGCACATGAAATGCATGTCTTTGGGAGACAATCAGGGCCGGCGCGCCCATTAGACGAAGTCAGGCTATCGCCTAGGGCGGCCGGTGGCGAGGGAAAAAAATGTAGAAAAAAAAGGTTATTTAATTACCGGGAGGGCGGACGGGACCACTCTGCCGCCTTCCGCAGCAGTTTTGAAGNGGCGTGACGTCATCACGTCGCGGCGCAACATGATGTCACGTCGTGGCGCAACGTGACGTGATAACATTACGATGCTTCAAAGGGGGCGCGGTGCTAGGTCTGCCTAGGGCCCCCACAGACCTAGCGCCCGCCCTGGAGACAATATAACAATCTGGACCGCATTCTTGTGTGGTGCTTGCATGAACAGAAAGTTTCACTTGCACTCTTCCAGAACTTACAGTCAGATCAGGGCTCGAAGTGGGATGGTATATGCCGGTATAGCATACCAGCACTTCTCCCCGAAGCCACGCCCCCTTTTCTAAGCATGAATGTTAGTTGAAAAAACTGCGGTTCCGGAGGGGGCGGGGCTTATGTAAGGGGCGGGGCTTAGCGCCATACCGGCACTATAGAATCCCCACTTCGAGCCCTGAGTCAGATATGAAAAATTTAAAGGAAAAAGTCATTTGCAGTATGGTACAATAACTCTCGTAAATAAGACCTACCTTTAACGCCCAATAATAAGACCTACCCTGAAAATAAGCCCAGTGGTTCCCAAACTGTGTGCCTAGTCTCCCTGGGGCGCCGCAGCGCTCTCATTTGCGTGCCGCTGAATGATTTTTCCGTTGTGGTGCCATCTTGTTAGTGTTACATAGAAGCACAATTTTATGTATTGCTTAGGAGAGACACAAGATTTGATGTGAACCTGAAATATTTCTGTCTTTATCTAAATAGTTATTACACTATTCTTACTTAAAAAAACTTAAAAAATGGGAAATTATTTTGTCTTAGGGGTGTCTTGAAAAATGATGGAGACCCTAAGGGTGCCTCGACAAAGAAAGTTTGGGAACCACTGACCTATGGTATTTTTTTTGGACCAAAAAAACATAAGACAGTGTCTAATTATCAGCGAATCACGGTAGCAACTAATTTGCCCCTTTAGCCCTGGTTCCAAACATTCATGGAACTCTACATTTATGACAATGACATTACTAAACTTTTAAGAGCTTTAATAATCAGGTTTATCTGCTTCTACATTAAGTAAGCGTTTAGTAATTTCAGGTTTATCTGCTTCTACATTAAGTAAGCGTTTAATAATTTTTTAGACTTTGATGCGCTTAGGACCACCAGATGTGCAATGCAACACAAATTTCAACAGTTGTATATGTGCTTCTAAATATACCTGACAGAGAGAAAAATATTGTTCTGTGTTGTTTACTGTATAACTTTTTGTGTACATCTGCTACTGATATGTACTTCTATGTAACATTTCTGCTGTGTTTAGTTATATTGACAACACCGTGGAAGAACCTGCGTTTTCACCAAATCGTGAGTTCGATCCGGCTGGGGACTCCCACCTTACCGCCACGTCGCCTATGTCCGGCAAGCCTGTCACAGGTCGAGGTGACAGTGAAGAGAGCGGGATGAGTGCCAACCAGTTCCCGAATACTACCTCAACCAAGAAGGGTACCCGAGTCCGCTACCATTATGCTTATGCTAGTTGGAAGTGGACTGATCAAAACTGAGCAGTCTTCAGCTGGAGAGACTCATCCCAGGGCCAAACATTGCCCAGGGTTAACAGCATACCTATATATCTCGAGACATTCTTGCTTTATATGCAACCCCCTTCTTTGTCTTCTGGCCGTGGAAGAGCTCTAATACGTGGGATGCACATGGAAAGTGTTTGGTAGCCGATGACACCTACGTATAGAAAGTGTTTATGAAAAAACTCAGGGCTATATTTACTAAGCGGTGAGATTGCAGTGAGATTGAAAAGTGGGGATGTTGCCTATAGCAACCAATCAGATTTGAGCCCACATTCTCCAGAGTGTAAAATTAAACTGAGAGCTTGACTCTGATTGGTTAATATGGGCAACATCACCACTTTGCAATCTCACTGCAATCTCACAGCTTAGTAAATATACCCCTCAGTGTTAATTGTTTTATGTTTGTCTATGTGATTGTGATTCCTTGAATGTTGAAAACTGCTGAAAACATTTATGCCTTGATGTTTTGTTTTACACTAAGTCACTAAGAAACCTCATGGTTAAGAGGGTAACGGTTGCTGGGTGGGTCTCACTACCCTCACTACCTGCTTCGGTTTCGGCCAGTGTTACTGCTGGGGTGGGCAGGGAGCGATAGTGTAGGCCAATTACTACATTATTCCAAAAGATCCTAGGCCGCATCCTTTTTATTCCTACAGGCATATGTAGGCACAGCTGAGGTCACATTCCAGGGTGACACATATGACCTATAACCTTAAGGGTTAATATAAAGTGTTTTGTTGGTAAATTCTGATCTCTGATTCTGATTCTTCTTTTTTACCCTGCGCCTACGCCACTGTCTGTGGGGGGCACCACACTATTAATTAATTTGAATGCAATGAAGTTTCAATAAAGTTTTGATTAAAAAAATGTCACAACAGTTATTATCCTGCATTTTGTACCTTACAATATCATGTACATAATGGGCCTATGTAAAATTGATTCAGTGCAAAAAGAATTGAACCAGGTCTCAAAATGGGGGTGTATACAGGGGTATGTCATACTTTCACTTCTTAAAATGCATGAATTGAAAAACTATAAATATTCATTCACTTATATTATTGTCTATGTTTTTCTAATGTCACTTCTAAAAGTCCATAAATGCACTTCTACATTTCCAGTAAGCATAACTCCCAACATATGGGGAAGAGAGGTCGGGACACTTAAGCCCCGCCACCGGGTTGGTCCCGACCCCGCCCCCAGACCCACCCGCCCCCGGACCGCCAACTCCGCCCCCGGACCGAATAAGCCCCGCCCCTTTTGACCGCCGCAAACCGCAGCAATAGTAAAAAAATAAATTAATAGAAATGTTTGTCCCCTTAGCGGGACAAACAGGGAATCGGGAGGGACAGCGAGACAGTCCCCCAAAAGCGGGACTGTCCCGCTGAAAGCAGGAAAGTTGGGAGGTATGAGTAAGGGCTTAGCCTAGCCCTTACTGTATGATTTAAATAATCCTCCGTATCCACCATGAGTACACACTGTATGCATGAAAGGTCATCACTCCCGGCCATCAAAAAGAACTGAAGCATGAAATCCAGGAACCATCATTTTAATGTACATTCTAATACAAAAAACTCCATGTGTACTGGCTTGCCATTTATTCCCAGTCGTGTTTCAAAGACTCCTTAGTGGTCGGATGTGATTAGAGGAACTCCTCTTTCAATACATGGCGCTAAAGATTCTGCTTCTTTCCTTCTTCCCCCAGAGGCTATTTATTTATTTAAATTTTAGTGGAGCATGATGGTCTGTAGGTCTCCACACACCTTCTTGGTGATTCTCCTTAAGGAGAATGTTAATCCCCCTTGAGCTACATAGTAGGTCTCTCACTAGACAGCCAGATCCCTGCTCTACACTGATGAGGGTGAAGCAACCCGAAACAACTGTGTGTAGATCCTCTTCCAATAGATGGCGCTAGAGATTCTGCTTCTTTCCTTCTTTCCCCAGAGGCCATTTATTTAGAATACTCTTACAAAATACTAAAATTTTGTTAAAGTTAAGATCAATCTACAAAAAAAATTGATTAGGCTGCGAACAAAGGATCACTTGGGCACCATTTTGGGTCATTGCACGTGAATGCAACATTGGTCATGGATTGTAAGATAGTGAGGAAAATGAGTTCACAGTAATATCATATATTCAATGTATGAAATATGTTATTGTTCAAGATATCTTATTGAGCTACTATTTCAGAGCCATCGTGTGCGCTGATCCTTCAGTGCCAGAACAACTTGGTTCTTCAAGCTGCCTGCTTCCAGTCTGTCTGGCATCCAGCCCAGCTTTTCTTGCACCATGGCAAATAACTTACACAGTAAGTAAGTTACCAACCTACCTGCACTACTGTTACCAGCCTATCTGCAATCCAGTCCAATCTGGCAGTACATTATCTAGTCCAGTCAAGTACTCCACTGTCCAGTTCCATCCCTGGAGAACTTAGTCTAGACCAGCAGTCCTCTGTCTAGTCCAGTCTCAGAAGCAATCCAGTCTAGTCCAGTAGTTCACAATGCAGTCCCGTCCATCAATACACTGTCCCTGTCCAGTCCAGTCTCTGGAGTGATCCAGACCAGCAGTCTTTTTGCGGTCCACTGTACCTTCCTTGTTCTCTTAGTCCCGACTACTTTGTATGCACAAGCACTACCTCCAGTCCCCCAGCTTCTACTATGGTGCCTTTCTTCTTACACACCACTCATAAACCACAACTGAAAAGGTACAAAAAAAGGGGGGAATGACAACAGGGTGGTGTACAGAGTTAAAAATAATAACACAACAGTAGAGTCGCAGGAATATCTCATGTGGGAGGAAAGGGATAAGGGGAGAAAGGCGCCTGGCATGAGCATAATAATAAACACAGAAGCCACACCACAAAGCAGGGAGTCACAAATAAAAACATGTACAAAGGGACTCAATCACCGCCATCAGGCGTATCACAAATATGCGTGGAGGAGGGCAGATTGTCAATGAAAACTGCCCCTCCACCGAGGTCTCCAGACACAAATTCTGACGACGAGAGCCAGAGGATTAGGGGAGAAGACATCATAGACTTACTAGGCACACATATTATTTCCATTTCATCTAAATTGGACCTTTTTCCTGATTTTAGCTAGAGTAGTGAGGTCCTGGAACAGGGCCACGGATGGAGCAGGAGTGATGCCCTAAAAGCCCTGGAGGCGAGGTCGAACATCTCCCGCCAGAGGGGCTGGATGACTGGGCAGCTCCAGAACACATGCATGAGGTCACCTACATGGCCTAAATTCTGCCAGCACTTTAGAAACTGCAGGCCACATGAGGTGTAGACGAGCAGGAGATAACCGGTGTAAAAGCTTCAAAAGCATTTCAACATGGTTAGTACTTAGGGAACATTAAAGGACAGTTAGGCCACTTTGAACAGAGAGGACCATACCAAGATCTCTTTCCCAGGGTAGCTGAGCGGGAGACTTACAGGGCTCCGATTGGGACCCCTAGAGTAATCCTTTGACCACTAACTCCAATGCTGGAGTTGTAAGTAGGTAAAGACATGAGCACTGGACAACACTTTAAAGGGAAGGACATCATGGGAGGAAGTGAGGTCTGTCAAAGTGGATATACCCCGGTCCAACCAAACCAGGAACAAGATGGGCCAAGGCACGCATGGAGAGTCGAGCAGTAGGGACCAATATCCCCAGAGGAGAATGAGCGTACCTCGAGTGCTGTAGATGATTATTTAAGAAACCATGTATAAACCTTAACTTTTCCCCCTAACATCAGTGACAACAATTGCTTGTTTTTAAGATCAAAAACACTAAACATAATAAACTACACATTTGTCATTTAATGAAAAAAAAACTACATATATTGGATTTCATTAAGGAAAAAAAAAAAAAAAAAAAAAAAAATATATATATATATATATATATATACATATTTCTTTTTTAAATGAGGTAAAGACAAAAAGACAAAGTTTAACCAAATCAACAATTGAATAAAACAGATGTTGTATAATATATAAAACAACATATTCTTTGTTCCATAGACAGTGATTTATTTTCAGCTATTTGGAAAGAAGTTCATTCCCGCCACTTTATGACATCTTCCCATAACCACTTTATACAGTATCCCACAAGCACTTCATATATATGGTGCTTATATATTGGACAGAGTTTTAGGTGTCCTAATAAAGGTACTGTCTCTCAATCTTGGTAATCTAAACTTCAGGGTAAAGTTCTAGACCTAACTTATCAATAAAATAATAAACCAGAGTGTTATTATGAATTATATTATTTAAAATATAAAATGCAAATCCTCTTTATATGTTTACAATGCATAATATATACAGATATTAAAATATTTAAACAATATTTAAATACACACAAGTTTAAGTGAATTCACCATACTAAAATAATCATTTATATTTCTGCAATCATTCCCCAATGCATGGTGTATGTGATTTGCCTAATTGTGCCCACTGAATTCATATAGTTGTCTTTTCAGAAAGAGGTAATAAAGTCATCCATATAATGTTGCTGTTTTGATGTATAATCAATTTAATTAAATTCAGATGGCAATATTTCAAAGCACAGTTAAAAACTGTATCCACAGGGTTTATACTAGAGGTACTGAAGGTGGTCTGGTGCTTCAGTCACATTAGGTAACATATACGACCTTCTAACACAAAAATTAAACATCAAACAGACAAAGTGCACAATCCAGAGCAATTCGAAACGTGACGGTCCATACATAGGAACTAGAGCAAAAAACATTCAGTGATCAGTCATTATAGCATAGATAACAGAACCAAACAAACAATGCCACCGGCTAGGAACAGGTCACCATATCTTGGAAATTACAGTGTAGGATCAGTCCCTAGAAAAGGCCAGGAACAGAGGACAGGTGGGGATGTTGCCCATAGCAACCAATCAGATTCAAGCTCACACTTTCATATGTAAAATGAAAGTGAGAGCTCGGATCTGATTGGTTGCTATGGGCCACTTCTCCATTTTTCAATTCCCCTGCAAACTCCCCGCTTAGTGAATTTAGGCCTGGATGTCTACAATAGAGCTACTACAGTGACTGATTTTAATTAAGTTAATTAATTAATTAATGTACTACTGTCTCTCACATTCACACAGCTCCAATTTTCAATTGCTCTCATTAAAGATATAAAAGCTATATGCTTTGATTCCTTGCCATTCTTTATATAGCTTCTGGAACACATAAAGTTCATATGTAATATAG
Organism: Platyplectrum ornatum; assembly: GCA_016617825.1. Lineage (NCBI taxonomy): Eukaryota > Metazoa > Chordata > Amphibia > Anura > Limnodynastidae > Platyplectrum > Platyplectrum ornatum. Next base: position 51,815 of record JABWIB010001754.1, on the reverse strand, counting down.
GACCACACATAGTAGTGTTTAGGAATGAACACATATCTTTTTTTACTGTTCTTGGATTAACTAGACCTGCTTAACTTGGATTGTGCCCCTTTTGGCAGAATTCTAGAGATCATTTTAATAGTGTAAACTCAATCTACCATTGAAATGGAACTGGTTGAGTGATGCTTTTATGACTGGTATTTAGCAAAGCTCTAGCTTAGGAAATGCTGCAAGTTTGATTTTAAATGATATCAATATCACAACTAGGAACAGACCCAGTGAAAAGTCTAGTAAATGCAGACAGGGTACTCACAGGTCAACGATACATCCAAATTGTAGACTAAAAGTGGCCTATTTTATCACTTGTGGTGTAGCCAACAGCAAGAATGTACTGGCTTTGGAAACCTCTGAGACCTTATAAGTTGCTACTGCTAACAACACTAATTCATAATTAAGGGCTATTAAATAGCGCCTCCTATTATATCCATGAATCTGTATCCATCATTTGTCCTGTGAGCTGTTTTTAATGCTAAAACATAAAGATTTCTGAAGATTTGCTTTCTAGTAGTCCTGCTAGGTGGTCTCCCACCTGGCCAACAGACACCAGACACACCATCCCACAGCACTAGTCATGATTGTCTACAGCCCTCACCATATGAGGCTACCTTGGCATCCAATGGAACAAATATTTATGTCGCTAATACCATTCGTATCAACTCTGTAACACTGTGTATGGGAAGTATGAGTATTGTACACACATTGCCACCCAATTTCTCTCTTTTGTTGAAATTAATATTAGTTTAGAAACTCCCCACACACAATCACACACTTGCGATAAAAATTACAGTGGTCATTTATAGGAGAATGAAAAATGGTTCACAGCAGCATATATGTAGTGTATGAATTATGTTTTGCTCCAGCTAACTTTTTGCATTCTAATTTCAGGTGTATTGTGGTCGGAACTAGATCACTTTCTATAGACTTTCCATGTTTGCAAGTAAAAATTTTTGTGCGCTGGACCACAATTGTGACTGCTGTGAATGGACTAGCCATGGGCGTAACTACCATCATAGCAGCCATAGCATATATGTGTGTATATATTCAGTTTTGCACTGAATATATGTGTATATATATATATATATATATATATATATATATATATATATCAGTTTAGCCCCCCATTATATATATATATAATGTATATATTATAATGTATATATATATATATGTAGGTAGGTGCGAACAGCGTCTCCATCCCTGGGCTGGTGGTTCATATTGTGGATTTCGGAGTGGGGTGATGTGATCACAGAATATCTGAAAGCTGCCTGTTTTTATATGCATATGCAGAAACATTGTAGAAGTACCTTGATTTATACATATATTGAACTTGAATTTGAGTGTGCAAAACCATTTTGAATTGCAGGGGAGGTAAATTCCATTAGTGGCAAACAGTATTGAGTTAAGAAATTATGTTTCTTATCATCTAATGACAGTGTCCTGGATCCTGACTTAAGTCCGACCCCCCACAACTACGCTTGCAGAAGTGGGTGAAATGCGCACTGGTGAGCATGTGCACACCAGATGTACTTGTGCGGTACAACAAGCATATTATTAAGCATAATATTAAGCATATTACAAGCATATATTATGTTCTGTGTGCTTGTTGTTCTGCCCACTGGGCTGGACCTGTCCCCCCTGCCCGCCTACATTACACTAGGTGGATGAGGGATAAACATTTAAATGAAAGGATTTTGCCCGTATGGGTGCACAGGAGTATGAATCTGGGCCAGTGTAACAGTAATGCTGGTCAGTATCTGTGTGCAAAATGCAAAAAAAAAGTGTTCTCCCTGAATGTACACACTGACATTCATTTTACTTCACCTGCAATTCAATGAAGTTTTGCCCACTCTTTTACGTTATTAAGTTCAATAGTACATAATTCTGGATCCAGTCCTAAAGGAAATTGGGGATTGATGCATAGGGGTAAGTGCTATATATTATACAATGAACCAGCCAGTATGATCAGGTCACACAGCAGTATTATTAGCAACTGAGGGTAATTTTAGTATATAAAAAAGTGTCTAAGTTTATGATGTAGAGTAGACTAGTAGTAAAAGATGATAGTCTTAACGGCGGGGAAAGTTATTTCAGAGAGTGGGTGCAGCCCGGGAGAAGTCCTGCAAATGGGGATCAATGGAAAAATACATTTAATCAAATGACATAAGTCATATAAGTTGCTTTTACCAGCGTTCCAAGTACAAGATATGTATAGTAGAAATAATGGTTCTGATTTGTGCTAGCACTTCATTTACTATATTAATTCAAATAAAAAATAAAGTCTTAAATTAAATTAGTAAATAAATGAAATAAATAAATATTTTTGTTTTAAACCAAAACACACAAAACACAAACACAAAACACAAACACAAAACACACATAAAAAAAAACCAGCATTCCTATAGTTAGATATGTCCTGTGACAGGAACAAAGGTTTTGACATAAACTATGAACATGGATTGTGTTTGGTTTTGTTGAGTACGGCCTCACACAGAACTAATACCCCGTTCAGATTGCAAAAAAAAGCCGCTGTTAGAAGGCAATCTGAACGGTGCCTCAGTTGTAGCAATCTAAATGCGTCTGGAGCCAGCAGACCGGCTCCAGCGCGTATGAGGGGAGGTGATTGGCCTAAAAAGACATGTGATCATTACGATCACAGTCTTTTTAGGTGACCTCCCCTTCTCACAGCACACCGGCTTCACTGTAGAGCCGGCGTTTCGTGCAAGTCTAAACGTGACTTGCACGCTGCCACGCCGGCTCTACACCGCGGATATGCCTGCGGCTTTTTAAAGCCCTGGCAATCTGGGGGCTTCATATTTGGGGGGAGGGGCGCTCCGCCCCCTCACCCCCCTCCAAGTTCTGACACCTATGGGTGAGCACCAAGACCTTATTTTAATCCAATACTGGATTTGGATAGCTGGTGCCCCTTCTTCAACCAGCATCCTGGCCATAGTATATTAAGAGCCCTCTGGGTATTTATCATACCAGGTATAACAAGTATGTTATAGTAAGTAAGTATTGATTTAGTAACTACTTGATGATGATAAAAGTGAGTACCACAAGGCACTAGCATTAGCCAACACAGTATGATTGAATGCTTATAGGTGTTGTACTGACACATATTTGTTCTCAAAATCTAGAATAGATTTTGTAGTATTTTATTTTTTGTAAATAAGTTTACTAATGTATGTATTTTTTATTTATTTTATAACAAAAATTGGACCACATCAAGGGAAGTTCTGTGTACTATTAATAAGGGTTTTTTTTTCTTTTAATAATATGTCTGGAGCCAGGCATGTATGTAAATATATTGTGCTTTTGCAAATAGAAAAACCTTGGTAATGTATGTACCACGCATTTTAAAATAATTTATGACATTTTTGTTTTTTGTTCACTTCTTCATTATCTTTTTGTACTGTCCAATACACCCTAAAAATTTTGCCCACCCTCCCCAGAATAGTTGGGGCACCCTAAAGCAGGAGCCTGTCACAGCTGCCCCCCTTTCCTAACCCCTGTCGCCAGGCCTGAGCGTACATCAGGAAGTGATGATGAAGACATTTATTAAAAAGGTGAAACACTGTGAATAAGGTAACATTTTGAATGTAGTTAACCTACCAGCAGTGTTGGGTTCTGTAAATAAAAATATATAGTAAATTATCCATATCCAAATGACTTGATGATGACTTCATAGTTGTCAAGTGAGCAGTGTTCTGAATTCCATCACACCCTCTGATGAGGGTCATGTCACAGATACTGTACTTTGTACTGGTTTACAAAGACTGGAGGAGAGTAATCATATCTAGGTTCATGTAGCCATCTGCTGGACAAAAGTGGCATTGACGCAATTGTGCTGTGTTCAATTATTCTCCAGCAAAATCATTCCCTAGAATTTTTTGTATTCTTTGTAAACAAGCTATAGACTCTAAATATAATATTGTAATCTTTAATACTAATACTAGACTTCATCAAGCCAAACATAAATTCTATGCTTGGATAACCGAACACATGCAGAAACTGTATTATGCAGAATCCACTATGGACGTGAAGTGTTATCCACAGAGACCCCTGTCCGAAGGTTTCTGCCAGGGTGATGCGTAAACCTGGAAAGTATGTAAATACGCCAGTCCTTACTGTACTATTACCATGCCTCCCATGAGTACATACACACACAGGGCCAAAACTATCCATTTTAATGCACTGAGCAAAAGGAGGGGACTGGCACCCCCTAGAGGTGTCATCTTTTTATATGAACGGACTGTCAGACCACAGTGCTCTGGCTCTAGCTCTGACAGTATCAGTCATATACTTTTAGGGTTGCCACCTTCCTCACCAAAAAATACCGGCCAGGGTAAAAAGGGGGTGTGGCTTGGGGCAGGGATAATTTCGCAACTTCAGCCCAACAGCCAGGATCTTAAAAAATAAAAATATATATACATTGCTGTGTACACAGGTGACAGGTACAGCGCTGTGTATATAGGTAAAAGGATAGGTACAGCGCTGTGCACACGGGTGACAGGTACAGCGCAAAATATATATAATATAATACAATGTAAAATATAATGTGACTCTGGCACTGTATATTCGCCAAGGGCAGCTGTAGCTGCATTCATTAAAGTATTATATAATATACCGGCAATGGTATTTACCGGCCAGGTGGTAATCCTATGCTCAAGTGCTTCGTAAGTGAGATTGTCAGTGAATGACCATTTATATGAAGCGCTGGTCATTTTAGTAAGTTTCTTGTGAATTTTCAATGACAAGACTGCAGGATGATAGGGGTCTCCAGAGCACACTGCAGAAGAATTTACTGCTGTGTTTTGGCTCCTATTTTCCAGCTGTCCATTGTATGCACAGCAGAAGAACAGGAGAAGGAGAACAGCAGTTATATGCCATATCAGTTCTCACGCCCGAACCTCTGCTACCCTGCAGTATTATGAATGAAAATTGACAGCGTTCTGACTGTTTACGTTTTTATTGTGCATTCTGATGTGACAACTCCTTTGTGTCATATTGCATTCATGTTCATCTGCCTAGTCGGAAAACGTTAAAAATCCAAAGTTCTCAAAGAAAATTCACTATAAGTTCTATAAGCAATTCAAATTAGGTGAAAAGGATTGCAATGATGTATATTGAAATATTTGTTTTGCACCAGGTTATTTAAACAAAAACAGCATTTAGTATTATTGAAGCCAGATTGGTTGCTATAGGCAACATCCCCAATTCTTAATCTCCCTACAATACCCCTGTTTAATAAATTTAGGCCCAAAAATTAGATTGATACATGAGATTATTCAGTGAATTTGTGGTGTGATGATATTGAATAGAATAGAATTTGACATACTTACCTACAGAGCTGGCAACAGAAATCTTGGCGCCCGGTACAACCAAATTTTTTGGGGCCCTCTCTCCCAATAGCAGACCCTCCAACATAACCCATTCCACCAGGTACATAATACTCCGCTCCTGGGGGGGGAATTCAGTAACTGACGAATCTTCTTTGAAAGATCTTTCTGACGAAAATTCGTCGCAAATCGTCAAATGCGTATTCACTAAGTGACGAATGTGTATTTTTTCGTCATTTAGTTTGACGTTTACACATCGTCAATGAACGTTCGCCGTGACGAATTTTTCCCATAGAAAGGATGCAAAAATGGAATTCACTAACTGACGAATATTCTTTTCAAAGAAACTTCGTCAGGATGAAGTTTCAAATTCGTCAAAATGGGAATCGTCAGCACAGTGTGTCGAATTCCATAGGAGCCCTATAGAAAGACACTCATAAGCACTGAAAGCATGTTTGCCCATTCATAAAAATGGAAGCTACAACAGTCACTAATGCATATCCCACTCTCATTACCAACTACAAACCACTCTCCCGAACTCTGAAAATTAAAAACACTTCTGATGAAATTGCCCAGGCAAAATTTAATTATATTAATCACACATAAATATTATGTGCCATAAATTTCACTCCATTAACAATAATTACTAGTAACCAGACTTCTAACTGACGAATATTCTTTCCAACGAAACTTCGTCAAGACGAAGTTTCGTCAAATTCGTCAGTGTATCCGTCAGTTTAGTGCAATATCACCTGACGAATTCCAGTTTTACGTCAATGCAATTTAGTCAACATTCGTCAGCCATTACAATTCGTCATTACAATTCGTCACTTACTGAATACTATACATCACCAGTCATTGACGAATTTTCTTCACTGACGATCGCTGACGAAAGATCTTTCAAAAGAAGATTCGTCAGTTACTGAATTCCCCCCCTGGCCTTTCAGCTGTCACTCACCTGGTTATAACGAACTAACTGATGACTGATTGCTGGAAGTTCCAGAACAGAGTATTTTGTACCTGGTGGAATGGGTCATGTTGGAGGGTCTGCAATAGTGTTAACACTGGTGACAGGGTCTCCGTGAAGCTCGGGCCAATCACAGCTGCCCCCCTTGTCCCCCCCTGTCGCCGGGCCAGCTTACCTGTTGGCGCTGCACAAATCTAGAAACTCCTGCTGTCAGGGAGTTCTCTGCCTGCGCTGCTTCCCAATGGCATAAATCAGTACCTGTGCACAAGTGTCCAATGATCTGACATACATAACTCTCAGTGGATTTGTCAAGAACAAAATAAAATAATGCTCATAGTTTAATGGATAAACGCAACAGTTTTGTATTTCAGAATTTTTACATGTTACTGGATCTCTCTCAGATCTCTTAATCATGGACTTGTTTCAGACCTGAGTGAAAAATATATGGGGTAAATTTACTAAGCGGTGAGATTGTAGTGAGAATGGAAAGTGGGGATGTTGCCCATAGCAACCAATCAGTTTCAAGCTCTCAGTTTCATTTTATACCCCGTTCACACAGACTACTCTGGTAAATCTGTTTTTAGCAAGCAGGGTTGTTAGCTGTGGATCTGAATTACCCTGGCAATTAACCCTGTTCACAGTGCTGAATTACCCTGGTAATTCACTAGCTACTCTGGTAATTCACTAACTACCCTGGTAATTCACAATCTACCCTGTCCAACACCGTTCACACTGAACCAGGGTAGGTACTATTAATTTTAGTGCCGTTCACACTGAGCACACTACCCGGGTAGTTCAGTCAACATGGGAAGTTGACTGAAGTACCTGGGTAATAGCCCTCTGTGTGAACGGGGTATTACACACTGGAGAATGCGAACTTGAATCAATAAACACTTTGGAAATATTTGACATGCCTGTATAATTAATGGTTCATACAAAACCAGTTCTTTGGTGTACATACCAAAATTGGCAAATTGACCTGGCCTTGACTAATGATGAATTTCCATATATAGTATACAATAAGACATTTTAAGGATGCAGGGTGTGTTGCGGAAGGGATGCTGTAGGTTTAAGGCCATCTGTCATTCTACATGGAAAGTGTCCATTAAAAAAGCATAGGTTTTGTCTGGTTCACTGTGTGTGTTCCTTGTGTACATGCCAATGGCGTCTTGAAAGCTTTGAAAGATAAATTTCCATGTAGAGAGTACTTTGATGTGTCTGTTTACCAACTATACAGTAGGTGGTATGGTTAACAAATATTTTAAATAGCCGCAGCTGTCTGTATTGTTCTGTTGTTTTGAAACACAGGTGTATAAATATTTGATTCCTACCAGCTGCCTAAATTCAAGGGTCAATACTTTTTATTTGAAGCTGTGAACACTGCTGACCTAAGATAACTAGAGGCAAAAATATACACTTCAAACATATGATAATATGGTTACATTCTTGAGGAAAAGAATCATCAAATTGGTCATAACATATTTAAAAAAAATGAAATAGAATATGCAAGTTATTTCAAAATGGTGTGGCCCTCATCAAAATATTAATAAAGCACCCAAGCTGTTTATTACTAATGTGGCAACAAATATAATTATAGTAGGACAAAGACCCATTTCGTTCAGAATATTAAATCCAGACCTCCTACAAGAGGGTATAGCCTTTCTTAGGGCCAGATTCAGATCTTTAGACACTCATGACTTAAGCTGGGTATACACTATAAGATAAATTGTTCCAATTGAACAATTTTTTTTAAAAAAAATCATCCGATTTTCAAAAAAATCGTTCAGTGTATGTGAAGATTTTGTTCAAACGATCGCCTGATATAGGTCAAAAACCGTCATCACATGATTTTTTTATTTTTAGACCTGCACACTCGTTTTGTAGCTAAAAAATCATTCAGTATATGGCCACGTGCAATAATTCTGCCATTATGAACCACTTTATAAGCAAGTACTATTTTGGGGGGTTTTCCCATATAATAATTCTGCCATTAAGAACCACTGTAGAAGCATAAACCAAACATTTTTTTTAATTGTTTGCAAGTCCTAATTTGCATAATATTTTTTTCCATACAATTATTGTAATGTGTATGTCTGCTTCCATTCCCTTAAAATAAAATTGGTNTCTTTTCCATCCAATCTTCAGTTTGTGTGTGCCTAGCTTTAGTCAAGTGTGGGTAAAACCATGTTGAATTGCAGGGGAGGTAAAATGAATATTATTGTTTGCATGCAAGTAGAATACATTTGCCCATTCTTGAGTAAAGCTGGGCATACACCAGGGTTGCCTACTTTTGCAAATGGATTTNAGGGAGATTGTGACAAGCGCTGCACAAAAGGGGTGTAACTTGGTCCACAAAAGGGGTGTGTCCTGTGGATAGCTCCACCCATGGGTGTGTCTAGCTCTGCCATGAGAACTATTTCACAATAAAAATAGCTGCATCAGTATTTATTATTTCTTAAATTGTCNGTAAATAATCACTNTCACTATTTATTGTGAATAGATGTAAATAGGAGAACCNGTAACNNCATTATCTNTATAGAAATAGGACACAATGTGTGATTTCTATCATCATAACACAATGTCTTCTTCACCTGAATGATCATCAGGGAGATTATCCAACACTTCAGGGAGTCAGGGAGATCACCCACTTTTCAGGGAGTCTCCCTGATATTCCGGGAGAGTTGGCAACCATGGCATACACTATAAGATAAATTGTTCCATTCAAAAGATTTCATTCTTTAAAATACGTCTTTTAAACAGGTAATACCATTTTCACTGAGTACTACACATGGATCCAAAAATCTGTCCTAGATAAAACCAATTGACGTGGTGGGATGTTTCATAGAATGCCAATACTTCAACTCTGAGAGGAAGGAGAGTGGCCTCCCTACTGTCATATGAATTACTGCATGTGGCGGGGACTTGGCATCGGACCTCTGATGCTGGTACTGTCCAAATCTCAACAGCAGTGTTAGCAGAGTCAAATTATACAACTGCCAGCATACCCTAACTGCCAGAGTTACAGATCAGAAAATACTGTAAGACATCATAGAAACAATTCATTACTTATTCCAAATGCTTCCACTTATTCTTCTTGATATTAAACACAGCCACAGAGGGTTATATTAAGTTTAGTAACTTTGAACTTATAATAAGGATGCCTTGAGTTTTCCACATTCTACTGCTAACATAATACATGGGAATAAGTGGCAGATGTTGAACAAAGGGGAAGAAGTCTATTTTTATGTAACTAAATAAATATGTTGTCTGCTTTTCCATGTGGCAAAAAATAAGGTTTTATATTCACTTGAGTTGATTAGGTTGACCCCTGTTTCTATAAATTTCTCTGTTTGGTAAGGTGCTTTATTTTTAATGAATCTCCTCTGTCAACAGACTTATTAACAGATGTTCATAATAGGTGTCAGCCGAATGTAAGAACATGCTTGATAACTTAACCAGGTTGTTTGTTTTATTATAACACAAGATATAGGTCAGACAGTACTGCTAGTATACAGCCAGGAGAACAATACACATCTGTTTAGTACTGCTTTCTATCACTGCATGTTCATGCAGATCTGTTGTGTAATCCTCACACACTGCAGTTATTCAAGGCACATACACATAAATAAAAACTTTTGTTAACTGAAACAGAAACCTTTGTGTATGCACAGTAGAGTTAGATGGAACCCACTTCGAGTGTCTTGACCCGTTGAAGAATAGGAGACAGAGCTTAGCACTCAAAGTTTTTACAATGTACAAGAGTAGGTGCCAGTATGAGATAGATGTGGCAGAAGATGGTCATTTAGGACCAGAATCAATTCTTTAGGCACAATAAATTGTTCAAGTGTATGGGGACGTTTTTCAAACGATCATTAAAAATCGTTCCAAATACGGTTTCAAACGGTTTCATTTTTTTTTATTCAGATTTTCGTTCAGTGTGTGGGCACTTCCAATAATCCAGGCCTATTAATGTAATTATGACTCCCTTTAGAAGAATAAACCAAAACATTTTTTGAAAAAAAAAAAAAACTATTCACTAAATCAGTTATTTTTCCAATTTCACAAAAATTGAAAACTGGATGGAAAAAATGTTTAGTGTGTTGTGCTGATTTTTTTCTAAAGCNTCCAATAATTGCTCAACAGGGGATTGCAAAAGATAATTTGATCTTTTGTCCGGACAAAAGATTTGCAATAATTGTTGGTGATGTTGCAATGTGTGTCATTTCATATAATTGTTAACCATGTTTAACTTGTTTTTTCTGAATTTTGAATGTGTGTAATCAAATTAAAAAAGATTATTGGATAGTGTGTGGAAAAAAATTCTACGAAAGATAAAAAACAACATAAATTGTTTGTTTACCCTACTTTTTCAACATCCATTAACAATAACTGCATAGTGTGTGTACTAGCTGTGCCTGTGATTATTGACATGTTTTCAAGGGAAAAATTGTTCAATTTGTCATAAACATCATACCAAAATGAAAATCTCTCAATTATTGGACTGTGTATGGCTGTTTCACTCAAAGATTTTTCCTTAAAAAAATTGTTTCAATTTTCTTAGAATTTTCAGATTGGACAATTTATTGCTAGTGCAGTGGTTCCCAAACTTTCTCAGTCAAGGCACCCTTAGGGTCTCCATAATTTTTCAAGGCACCTCTAAGACATAATAATTTCATTTTTTTAGGTTTTTGAGTCAGAATAGTGTAATAACTATTTAAGTAAAGACAGAAATACTTCAGGTTGATAATAAATCTTGTTTATCTCCTATACAAGATGTAAAACTGTGCTTCTAAGTAACACTATCAACATTGCATCACGTTGGAAACAACATTCTGTGGTACCCCAGTGAGAGGGTCGTGGCACCCCAGGGAGCCTAGGCACACAGTTTGGGAACCACTGGCATAGTGTATGGCCAGTTTTACTCAGGAGTGAGCAAAACCATGTTGAATTGCAGGGGGGAGGTAAAATGAATGTTAATGTTTGCATACAGGAAGAATACTTTATTTTTTTATTTTGCACACAGATACTGAACAGCGTTAATGTTACACTGTTATTGTGCTAGGAAACATTATCTCACACCTGTAATACTGATTGCAACTAATTCAATTCAACTCCCGCAATGTATTTGTCCACTCTTGATGAAGGACCTGATTCAGGACACGCTGCGGCAGCCAGGACCCTTTAATTCAGAGCTGCGCAAAAGCCATATGCCATATGCCCCTCATCATGGCACTAAGCTGCTGTAGCCGGAACCTCTGCCATATTTACTTGCAGCGTACTGCAGTTATAAAATGTTTTTAAAAAAATATATTTTTATGCAATTTTTTTTACACTTTTTTCTTTCTTAATGAAGCAGGTAATTGTCTATTGGACATTACCTGCTTCCACGATGCTGTGCACAGCTTACACCATGTCTGGACATAGTGGAGGCTGCGCTTGCATTTAGCAGCAGGCTAAGCCCTGTTAAAAGTGCATAAGTAAATGAGAAATGTTGTAGTTGTACAGGCACAGATGCGGTATTTGAGCCTGCCTCTGTGCTATTCAAAGCCGATCTACACATGCGCACACATCGGCGTCCCCGCAAACCTTGTTGGAGGAGTCACAGGAAAGCCTTTACCCAGCTATCAGGGTTTGACACAGGCGTTTACACCAGCTTTCAGGGTGTAACACAGGCCTTTACCCCAGCTATCACAGTGTAACACAGAGTTTAACCGCTTCAAGGCGCAGCCTATCATGGTGTAACACAGGTCTTTACCCAGCTATCAGGGTGTAACACAGGGTTTAACCGCTTCAAGACCTATTTGGTCCCTAATGACCAAGCCCTTACAAATCTGACATGTGTCACTTTATCTGTTAATAGCTTTTTAATGCTGTTACTTATCCAACTGATGGGACTGTTTTTTCATGACACATTGTACTTTAAGTTAATGGTACATTTTGGTTCATGCAGTCTGTATTCGTGAAAAAATTTCGCCATTTTCAAAATGTTACTTTTTTTAGGGCGGTAGGGGGCTCATAAACTTAGTAGCAATTTTTCACAATTTTAAGAAAATTAGAAAGTTTCAGAAATTTAGGGACCAGTTCACATTTGATGTGATTTTGAGAAGCCTGTTTGTTAGACACCCCCATAAATGACTCACTTTCAAAACCTGCACATCTCAGAGTATCCAAAACTGTATTTTGGAAGTTTTTTACCCTTTATTGTGTTTTGTAGAATTGTTAAACATCGGGACGTGAAAAATTAAAATGCATTTTTTTTCCATTAATTTGTAGATTTGCCCTAAAAAATTAGATATTCACAATGGGTAATAGATGAAAAAGCACCCCATAATTTGTTACACAATTTCTCCTGAGTATGGAAATACCGCATATATGGTTGTAAAACGCTATTTGGCCACACGGTAGGGCTCAGAGTAGAGGGCGTACCATTTGACCTTTTTTTTACCGTTATTTCATTCACAAAAAGCCGGCATAGTACAGATGCCGGTTCTATACCGGCTTCTTGTGAATGAAATAACGGTAAAAAAAGTAGAATAAAAAAAAACAAAAAAAAAAACACAAAACACATTTTGGTTAACATATTTTTTTTACTTCAACAAATTAATTTTTTTCATAAAATTTTTATTTTAGTTCTATATTTTATTTATTTTATTTTTTTTAATATTTAAGCCTGTGATCTGTGTTTACATTAACAGATGACTTTATAGAAGTATAATATAACTTGTATTAATTTCATTCATGTTAGCCTGCCTGTGTTTAGTTTGTAGTACCAGAGGGGGCGCCTGTCAGTGTGATCTGCGTTGACATGTGGGACAGAGAATATTTGCAGCAGGGGACAGAGCATGTTGGCAGCTTCCACTATGCTCTGTCCCCCTAAGCTTAACCCGAGTCCTAACCCTAGCACTAGCTGTGACCCTAACTAGCACTAACCATATTTATAACCCTAACCTAACCCTCATTTTAACACTATTTCTAATTATGGGGGTGCCACCAGTCCAGCAGAGTCTGCACTGGCTGGGGGAAGGTGAGGTTTCTCACTCTGATGTCAGATGGGGGCTGTAGCAATGCAATTGTCACAAACACCCTGGTGCCATCATAACCAGAGGGGGAGCCGGAGGTGATGTTAGATGCACAGACGGACAAGAAGTAGATATATTGTGTGGGAAGGAGATAAGAAAGTTAGTGACAGGGGAGCCAGGAAAGAAGTAAGAGGTACAGATAGAGCAGTGACAGGATAAGGAAATAAGTAAGAGGGACAGATAGAGCAGTGACATGAGGGACAGGGAACAAAGTAAGAGGAACAGCTACCTGCAGGCGCTGGGGACAAGGGACAAAGGAGCACTGGAGTCGGGAAATTTCAACAACAACTGGAAAACCAGGGTGTGTATTCTGTGCAGGCACACCAGGGCTGTCATTTTGCCTTATTGCAAAAAGGAATAATTGGTGTTATAATTATTCTGTGCTGCCTAATTCTGCATACTGTAATTGTTTCTTATTGTGTATAAAAAGAATGCTTTAGGCTGTACTTGTTCTACCCTGTTCTATAAATACTGGGCTGTAGGTATTACTCACTGTGCAATCAAACACTGTGTGCAAAACTGTTCTCATTGATCCACCTGTTTGTCATTTATAAACTCTCCTTGGTAAACCCTCCGAGTTATAACTGGGAATTATAACCTGTTCTGGTAAGATATATTGTGCTGGGAGTCATTTTGAATAATATCTTTTTGTGTGCACTAGAGATGTGCGCCGGCCATTTTATGGGGTTTTGGATCTGTATCTCCCTATGTGTTTTGGATCTGGATTTGTTTTCAAAAATTAAAATTTTTTAAAACCACGGAATTTGGGACTGTTTTGTTCTGTATAGTATTATAAACAACATTAGTTTCCACTCATTTTGAACACCTAGTGACATATAGTGTACAAGAATTAAAAAAAAAAAAAAAAACAAGTTTACCTTTTGTTATGCCTATATATATTTCATTAAAGTGCTGTTTTTATGTGTGTCTGTCTAATCTGAAATTTCACAACATTGTGTGTACCTGCAGAGAGCTTGGCTCATGTTTATCATCCAAAAATCGATCTGGGGGAAGATCTAAGGTTATCAGGGTTGCCAACTTTTGCAAATGACTATCAGGGATACTGTGTTAGCACTATCAAGGTGCTGCACAAAAGGGGTGTAACTTTGGCCACAAAAGGGGTGTGTCTTATGGATAGCTACACCCATGGGTGTGTCTAGCTCAGTCATGAGAACTATTTTGCCATAAACATGGCAACATTAGTATTTATTGTTTGTTAAATTGTCAGTAAATAAACACTCACTATTTATTGTGAAAGTTGTAAATAGATGAACCACTGACTTCTTTATCTTTATGACATCTATTATCATAATGCAATATTTTCTTAAATTGAATGAGCATCAGGGAGATCGCCCAACACTTCAGTGAGTCAGGAGGATCACCCACTTTTCAGGGAGTCTCCCTGATATTCAGGGAGAGTAGGTAACCATGATATATATATATATATATATATATATATATATATATATATATATATATATATATATATATATATATAAATTCAAGTCTGGGGCGGGGCTTATATCTGCCCCGATGTCCCCCAGAAGAAAGTTGGGAGGTACGCATACATCAAATCACCAACGTTTTAATTGCTTAACAGCAATTTTCATCAGAGTGCTCTGTCATTGATGTTAGCAACTGAAACATTGGTGATTTGATGTATGCTGTACTCTAATCATTGCCTTTTGACACTGTCTACCTTGGAGAGGACCAGCAGCAAGTATACACAGTACGAGAAGTGGGCTTCAGCTTACCTATATATAAATATATATACAGGATATATATATATATATATATATATATATATATATATATGAAAGTTGGGAGGTATGATATATATATATGTGTGGTTAGAGGGTTTGTGTCCTACCACACTTCCAGGTTGTTTGGTAGGAGTTCCAGGTTTTGTGGACAGCCCAGATGCAGGTGGGATCAGGGTGTTCCAGCTCACCTAGCTCCAGCAGGTACTCAGCTGCAGAGGTGCAGCTTTAAAAGTCCCACTCACCCATTGTGTGGTGCAATGATGCCTGTTAAAGGCCAGTGCATAGGGACCAGTGCCAGGGATTTTGGAGTGTGCTGTGACATGAGAGCATGGCAGATGGTGGGTGCAGCTTATTGCAGGATAAGAGACAATAGCACCAGAAGTGTTGAGAGTTTTTTTTATTTTTGTTTGTTTGTTTTGTATTGTTTACCTTTTTGTCCAGGCCCAAGCCTATGTGTATTCCAATTATGCTGTGTTTCAGCTGGATGGAAGTGAATGGGGATTTACAGATATCAGATATGAGTTATCAGAGGGTATGGGCTTGTTTAACCCCTTTAAGACGCAGCCTATTTGGTCCATAAAGACCAAACCCTATTTTACAAATCTGACATGTGTCACTTATAACTTTTAATGCTTTAACTTATCCAACTGATTCTGAGATTGTTTTTTCGTTACACATTGTACTTTAAGTTACTGGTAGATTTTGGTTGATACAGTAAATGTCATGAGAAATGCGAAAATTTCGCCATTTTCAAAATGTTACAATTTCTGCTTGTAACACAGATAATAGTTACTAAATAATAATTTCAATATGTCTACTTTCTGTTGACATCATTTTTTAAACCACCTTTTTTAAACCAACTTTTTTAGGGCGGTAGGTGGCTCATAAACTTAGTAGCAATTTTAAGAAAATTTCAAAGTTTCAAAAATTTAGGGACCAGTTCACGTTGGATTTCACTTTGAGGGGCCTGTGTGATAGACACCCCCATAAATGAACACATTTAGAAAACTGCACCCCTCAAACTATCCAAAACAGCACTCTGGAAGTTTATTAACCCTTTTGGTGTTTAACAAAAATTAAAGCAACGTGAGGGTAAAATTTTAAAATTTCCCCTTTTTGTAGCAAATTTTCCATGTTGATCCATTTTATTCTGGACCGATGTTAACCAGAACAAATGTTACCCATAACACAAAACTGAAAATGTAATCCCCTGATTCTGCAGATTTTAGAAGAATCCCATACATGGTTGTAAAATGCTATTTGGGGACACCGCAGGGGTCAGAAGTGAAAGAGCGGCATTTAACTTTTTTAGCGCAGATTCAGCTGGAATGGTTTTAGTGCATCATGTTGCATTTGCAGAGCCACCGGTTGTATCAGTAGAGTAATATCCCCCAACAAGTGATACAATATTATAAATTACACCCCTCAAGGAAATCATTTACCGGTACAGTGAACAGTTTGACCCCACTGATGTTTTGTAGCTTGATAATTTTTCTTGTCAGGGCGGGCAGGGATTAACCTTTCATTTTCATTTACATTTTTTTTACAGGTTTTCATTCATCAAAAGTTGCGGGCTATCGTGAATGAAACTAATGTGAAAATCAATTTTTAGTTTCATTAGTTTCATTCACAAAAGCTAAACATAGTAACCGTCATGATTACTATGCCAGCTTTTGTATCAGGAGTTAAAAAAACAAAAAAAGTATACATTTTTTTAAAACACACATACGGACACAATAGATTTTATTTTATTTATTTATTTTATTATTATTTATTATTATTTTTTTTACATTTCTTTTACATAGATCCTGCACTTATTCATTCACAAACAGGCTACTAATAGCCTGTTTGTGTTAAATAAGCACAGGATTTGTGCTTACTATTATAAGACTGATCTTACAGATCTGTCAGTCTTCTGTGCCTTTAAAGCTGCAACTGGCTAGTCAATTAATCCCAGTCAATTAAGCCAATCCCAGCCTTTGCCGGAGACGGGACCAATAATTTTGGTCCCCCCTGCTTCAGTAGCATGGCAGCTGTCAGTGACTATACTGTCACCCCGCGATACATGTACGGCGCTCATCCTTACGGACCTTCCCCCTGCACCGTATATATATGACGCAGGGTCGGAAGGGGTTATGAGATACACAATTTGGTTATTATTCCAATTTGGTTTCTAAGAGCCAAAACCGAACAGAAGCTTTCCAGTATCATACCTCCCAACTTTGCAGGGGGAGACATTAGGACGCCTAAGCCCCACCCCCGGTCCCAACTAAGCCACGTCCCATTTTTGGCTGCGACCGCAGCTAATGTAATAAAAAATGCACTTTTCTACCAGTATGACACCTTAACGGTACATACTGGGAAGCAGGCAGGACAGCGGGACAGTCCCCCAAAATACTGTATGCAGTATTGAGTAACAACAGGCATCACATCTACTTTTTATAGTGCGCCATCTTCAGGTAATATAACTGTGAGAAGTAAAGATCTTATAAGTAGATTGACAAAAAAAGGGCCCCTGCAAAAAGAAAAAAAGAAAAGACTTCTTCCAACATTAAATACTCTCCTCTTGTATGAAGAATGCAGGTAAATCTGTTTTCCATCATAATTACAGTTTATTAATGTATTACCTTTTGGTGGAAGGAAGCACATTTTTGACTTGCTAGTTCCACCTCTGCTCTGAAGTCCTGCATTAAGTCAAAGAGTCAGCTCACAGAATGGGGATGTTAGAGCAGTTAAGCAGTACTAGTAATATGCTCCAAACTAGACTGATGCCTTTTCCAGTCCCATATGTGTATATCATTCTTTACAGGAGAACATGATAGGACGTATTGGTGAGGGTCCCTGGATGATTTTAGTTATTCTCCGTCCATAAGGCAGCAATAGAGCACCAAAAGTGTTTGAAAATACAATATGCCATATTGCCTACTTTTGTTAGAGTCCAGGGACTAAATTTGCTAAACTGCTAGATTGGAAAAGTGTAGGATGTTGCCTATAGAAACCAATCAAGCTCTTGGTTAAATTTTGAGTGGTTATGTAACGTGCAGTTTCAACCTCTCAGTTAGCTCATCTACCTAAGGCATAGGGTAGGCATCAAACTTAGACACCATTTTTAACTTAGGAAAGTCATTACAGAAGCATAAGCTCCTGTCAGGAAGTTAAAAAAAAGCAGGGTGTGCTTGAAGAGTCGCAAAATGAGTGGTGCAGTCCTACTGCCTACAGTAGGTGCAGTCCTACTGTCATTACAGAAGCATAAGCTCCTGTCAGGAAGTTAAAAAAAAGCAGGGTGTGCTTGAAGAGTCGCAAAATGAGTGGTGCAGTCCTGTATTTTTTTTAACTTCCTGACACCGATTCCCGCTTGACTTCCGGTATTCTATAGGGTTTAAGGTTGACCATTTGTTTGGGTATAATCAACATGCTAAAGACATGGGCAAGCTCCCTAGCAATAATCTTTTTCGACATATTGTGCAAAGGTATCGCTTCCTGGTATCTTGTAGCACAATCCATAATCACTAAGATATACTGATGGCCCTGAGATTTTATTAGCAGCCCAACCAAGTCCATGGCTAT
Organism: Platyplectrum ornatum; assembly: GCA_016617825.1. Classification (NCBI taxonomy): domain Eukaryota; kingdom Metazoa; phylum Chordata; class Amphibia; order Anura; family Limnodynastidae; genus Platyplectrum; species Platyplectrum ornatum. Next base: position 33,061 of record JABWIB010001754.1, on the reverse strand, counting down.
CCTCTCAAACGGCACTTCAATTATCGGCAACCGGACAAGTGGACTTTTATAATATGGCTTTGAGACATGATACTGACATTCTGGGCAGGAAGCACAATAATTCGATACCTCTTTATAAACCCCTGGCCAAAAAAACCTCAGTAAGATTCTCTCAGTGGTTGACCAGCACTTATGTGACTATGGGCTAGATCTAAGACCGTTCTTCTATAAACCATTAAATGTTCCACAATATCTTTCTTTTTCTGAACCACGTGATACAGCAAATCATGGAATACACCACTTTCCCATTCTCCATTTCTTTAACTAGAGTATGGTCATTTAACAGCTTCACAAAGGAGAGGTCTTTCCTTAATTAAAAGGTGAGCAGACATTCAAACACATTTCCTACATCTTCGTCTGCCCCCCTCCCCAACCATACTTGGGAGTTGGCAGCAATTCCCCCTATCATGGTATCAGCAACATTCTCAGACGGTACTGGGCTATTTGCTTTTGGCACAACTTCCAGAAGTGGATTAAGTCTCTCTCTGTATCGCCAGGGACTAATCACACAGAGACCACAGCAGAACCATATGGCTTATCTATATTCATTTCTGCTGTACCATAATACTGTGTATCTCCATGTATGCAAGTCACTAAGCTTTTATTTTTTACAGTTTACGGGATTTACCAATTCGACTTTGGCCAGAGTAACAAGGCTACCAGAATCCAACAAAGTCTCTATCTGGTTGTCTTCTACAATGATTGCACACATCTATCTCTACGGTCTGCAGTGTCTAGAAATTCTGCGATAGTAACTAGCAGTATTACATTGCTTTGGTTCAGTAGTAAGGGAACAATCGGCAGCACCATGTCCCCAATCACTACATCGAAAATCACTTATGGAGTTGCAATCTTTCTGGCACTGCCAGCCTATTTTCAGGTTCACCACCCACAGTCTTAGACTCTTTCCACCACCCAGTGGGAGGACTCTGCTGCAAAGCTGGGGCCCAATGGAAAACACTTAACAGTTCCTTTGCTGCCCCATAACTCTCAACCATCTCAGTTAACTGGTTGGCTATTTTGGGGTCTGTGTGACTCACCCACTTGCGCAGAGACACCAACAAATTATGGATGTATTGGTTCTCTGAGCACAAACAAATACAGTGACTCCCAGTTGTATTAGGATCTTTTTCATAGTCCTCAGCAAGTTGAAACATGCTTTTTGTGGCTCCCCGGATAATAAAGGTGCCACCAGACTTTCCTGCTGATCCTTAGACTATCTCTCTCAGTGGTTCTTTCATAAGCGTATGCTTCAACATCATCTGTGGAGGTCATCTACTGCAGGAAGTGACTGTCCCATATAGCACAAGTGTTATCTGGTGCCTCAGCAGAACCAACACCAGACTGTGCTCCCAAAGATTGCACCACCTCTCTCAGAGCCTGCTTGTTGCTGTCGCTGTGTTAACTTAAAGGCTAATAATTGCACCCTGGTAGCCTTTTGATAAACTGCAGTAGTCCTTCTGCTTTCCTCCAGACATGGGCTCATTGGCAATAGGACTTAAAGGGAATATTTCCAGTAGGCCGGTGGTTTTGGAGATAACTCTGCAGCCTCTATGATCAGAGTGATAGTGGTGGTCACTAAGATGATAATTGGATAGAATGGAGGTCGCTAGGATGCTCTCTGTGTTGAAGGCAGCTATATATGCTATCTATGTTGCATAGGGGTAAATTTCTTTATTGCATTGTGAAATGTTTTATTAGATTGTAACTCTTTTACATAAATGGCTGTATATAACCCATCTATGTTATATTTGTTCAGGGCTCTTATTAAGGTTCTTTATTCAGTGCTAATCCTTTATTTAGCTCTGTCTATAGTTGGTCCTGCCAACATGTGGCCTCTTGCAGTTTTTTTCCAGGGCCACTTTGTGAGTTTGCAGTGAGATTGAAGAGTGGGGATGTTGCCCAGAGCAATCAGATTCGAGTTCACATTCTCCAGTGTGTAAACTGAAACTGAGGGCTTGAATCTGATTCATTGCTATGGGCAACATCCCCACAATCTCACTGCTTAGTAAATATACCCCAAAATGTTTTTTTCTGTAGCAACTTCAATGTGGTGACCAAATTCTCCACCAATTGTGACAAGTCTGGGATCAGAGGAGGTCCCTCTTTCTGAGACAAATGCACACCTCGCAGCACACAGCAGCATAGAATCAGTAAACTAGTCCTGGTTTGTTAAAACTAGCTACATTTGTTCAACAAATAAACAAAAGCATAAACAAATCCTAGCCTGTCCAGGCATCAACTAAACATAAAGATTCATACAGCTATTACGGTAAGAACAATTATGCCTCTATAAGAAGCAAACAAAAATCATGATACATTACGCAACAAATGCTTCCAGAGTGCATCTCTAGAGAAATGGATTCAGACCCACAGTGCTATATAATGTTTGTTATAGGGTGCCAGGCTTGTTTTTGTTTTTTGTATTTGCACAGTGATCATTACTTTGAGAGGTCCTCAAACTGTTAGGAAGCACCAGGCAAAATTTTGCCTAGGGCACCAAATAGTGTAAGTGGACAAGGAGAGATGTGTAATATATGGGTGGCAAGGAGATATGTAAATTTATGGGACAAGGAGGGAACATGTGTAATAAAGGGAGGGCAGGGAAGCAGAAGTGTATTGGAGTGGGGGCACAAGGAGGGATGTATGCCATGAGGGGGTAGACCCAAAAATAAGATAACATTTATTTAAGTAAAATCAACTCTTTAGAGCTGGAGAGTCCCCTGTTTCTAAATATAGACAGTTGGCTTACACATTAATAGCACCTATTTAGACAAGTTAGAAAGTGCCTTTTAGGTTTCACTGTTAGTAAAATAATATTTGTGTGCATCATTATGGACCATATCCAGACTTCTGCATAATGGTTACTTTCAACTAGCCGGAAGCAGACAACAACCTGATCTTGCAATGTGCATTCTACACCAATCTGTTACACTCAGACAGCAGCATTACTAATTTCAGACCTTATGTACTTTCCTGGTTTTCGCACTACCGTAATTCTGGAACAGGAACCTTAGGTAGGGTCTGAAGATTCCCATACGAGCAGGGAAAGTGGTCTCATTCCTGTCTGAAGGAGACTCTGCATATGCAATTTTGATTGACAGCATTATTACAGCCAGGAGTCCTGGGTATGGTAGTCAGTAATAAGTAATTGCACAATTCATGTCACAAAATCATTTTATTTTGAGCAGTTTCTTCTGAAATATTGGACTTGGCTGCCATGTGTGTTTTTTGGACAGTTTTTGTGGTGATTACTCTCATCTTTTGATGAGGTGTATTGTTTACTGACTTTTGGGTTTCCTTAACCTGGGAACTCACTAGAGCGATAATTGTGCCAATTCACCAATTATTGTGAAAGGCTTTGGGAGGATAATCTGATATTTTGGAATTCCTGATTGATAAGTCTTGGGGGGACAAAACACTGACAGACATTAGCTCAAATACTCCATTTCATACTCTTGATGACAGGGCCGCCGAGAGGGGGGGGAGGGGGTACAATTTACCCGGGCCCGACCACCGGGAGGGGGCCCGGGGGGGCCTGGATCAATCACGGACC
>JABWIB010001754.1:13456-25646 GCA_016617825.1 Platyplectrum ornatum | reverse complement strand
ATCCTTGGGGAATAAATAAGGTTCTTTTGGGGTATCACACATGGATGTGAGAAGAGCACTGGTACCCTCAACAATGGCTATACCTATTCATAACAATGTCCTCATGGAAGCCGACCATGGCCTAAAGACAGCCGCTATATATATATATATATATATATATATATCGGCTGTTTAAACTGTCACCCTGCGGTGTTGCAGCGTGATCGCATAGTGATGGCTGCTGTCACAGACCGGGGGTCCGGGGGTGCTTTTGGGGTGAATCCACTAACTAGTGGAAAAAATGACATATTTAATTTTCACATACCAATGTTTAAAAATTGTACAAAACACCAGTGGGGTCAAAATGCTCACTACACTCCTTTAGGGGTGTAGTTTACATAATAGTACCATTTGTTGGGGGTTTATACTGTACTGATACAACATGGGGTGTCAAATGCAACACAATGCTACAAAAGCACAAAAATACACTAAAAAAACAAATGGTCGCTCCTTCTCTTGTGAATCCTACCATGTGCCTAAAAAACATTTTACTACCATATATGGGGTATGGCCGTACTCAGGAGAAATGGGGTAACAAATTATGGGGTGCTTTCTGACTATTACTCTATCTGGAAATGTAAAATTATGGGGTGAATCCACAAATTAATTGAAAAAATGACATTTTTCATTTTTACGTCCCCATGTTAACAAAGTTCACAAAACACTAATGGGGTCAAAATTCTCACTACACCCTTAGATGTGTTCCTTGAGGGGTGTTCTTTACAAAATGGTGTCATTATGGGGTGTTTTCTGACTATATGTGGAAAGGTAATATTTTGGGGTGAATCCGCAAATTAATGGAAAAAATTACATTGGGTGTTCTTTCCAAAATGGTGTCATTTGTTGGGGTTTTTTTTACTGTACTGATACAAAAGGGGCTCTGCAAATGTAACATGGTCACGGAAATTATTCCAGCAAAATCTGTACTAAAAAAGCCAAAAGGTGTTACCTCCCTTCTGAGCTCTACTGTGAACTCAAATAGTGTACTACAACCACATATGGGGTATTTCTAAAATAATTGGAATTAGGGGATTACAATTAAAATGTTGTCTTCTGGTTAACATCTGTCCTGTTCCAAAATTAAATGGATTAAAATGTAAAATTTGCTAAAAAAAAAAAAGGGAAATTTCAAAATGTTCAACCCTCATTTTGCTTTAATTCCTGTTAAACACCTTAAGGGTTAATAAACTTCCAAAATGCAGTTTTGGATACTTTGAGGTGTGTAGTTTTTGAAATGGGGTCATTTATGGGGGTGTCTAACAAGCAGGCCGCTCAAAACCACATCAAAAGTGAACTGGTCCCTAAATTTCTGAAACCTTCTAGTTTTCTTAAAATTGCGAAAAATTGTTACTAAGTTTATGAGCCCTCTACCGCCCTAAAAAGGTAAAAGATGGTTCAAAAAATTATGGCAACAGAAAGTAGACATATTTAAATTATTATTTAGTAACTATTTTGTGTGGTATGATTATCTGTGTTACAAGCAAAAATTGTAAAATAGTTTTTTCACGAAAAAATACTGACTGTATCAACCAAAATTTACCACTAACTTAAAGTACAATGTGTCACGAAAAAACAATCGCAGAATAAGTTTGATAAGTTAAAGCATTAAAAAGTTATTACCACATAAAGTGNNACATGTCAGATNTGTAAAATAGGGCTTGGTCATTAGGGACCAAATAGGCTGCGTCTTAAAGGGGTTAAATGGGCAGGCTGAGACTGAATCCAGCAGAGCTAACCAGCTGCACTTGAAGGTGATTGCAACAAGGAGACTGAACACTAGGGAGCGATGGAAAAGTGAAAGGAAAAAAGACATGAGTGCAGTGCAGGGATCTGACAACTGTACACTGACTACATGTCTTCACCCACTCACTATCACAAAAAGCCCTTCTGAATGAAAAGATCTTTCAGCAATGCCTTAGGGTCTAGATGGATGTGTGTTCTGGTGATGCATAGTGCAAAGACATATGCTACGTTCAAGTCTGGATCAGAAAGTTTTGTGTATAAATATAAAAACGTTTAATATAGTGCACAATGAATTATGATGTGGTTAATGTATACTTTTTTGTTCAAGTGTAAGTAGCAAACACAATATATAATAATAGAAAATTTAATATTTAGCAATTTATGTTTTAAGAGGACAGACATTGGGCCAGAATCAGATTTACATTCTCATGACTTACACTCATGACAGTGAGTGTGTTTGCATGCACGGAAAATGCTTTATTTTCGCATTTTGCACACAGATACTGAATAGCTGGACAATAAATTGCATAAATTGGACAATGTATTGCATAGTGTATGGCCAGCTTAAGTCATGAGAGTGTAAATCTGAATTTGTCTCAATCTCCTTAAGATCACCATTATGGTGTATGGAGTCTTATAAGCCTTGCTTGCTCCATTGGTAATTTAAATATTTTAATACACTCTAGAGACAAGAGCTCTATCTTCAGCACCACCTATTGGAGGTAGCGTTCCTCTAGTCAAATTTGACCCATTAAGGAGCCTCTGAAACATGACTGGGAATAAAAGCGAAGCCAGTACTCACTTCCATAAGGAAGAAGTGCCCATCTGCAGACAGCTGTTTTGGGGTGCTTGCCCCTCCGTAAAAAATCCCAAATAAAAAACCATACATAGGACTACTTTTTGAATTGTTCGGTTATTGTTCAGTTACAAGCTCAGACAACTCTGTTACTTTAATGTTATTTTATTTGCATTATTAACAGCTCTCTGAACTGGATTGCTCAATGCCCATTTTATTACAAACAAGTGAGTTATTCTTCCTGTTGCCTAAGGGCAGTATCAGACATGCAGTTTAGAATTTCACAGTTTTCAAAACAGTAAACCACACTGTCCTAAAGTGAAAATGAACCCTTTCAACCAAACACTAAAATGAATAGAATATATTGTCTTTTTGGCAAAGCGTTTTACAGCACTAGAGAGTTTATCTTTTCCAAGCAAGTTTTGTGTGTCTTTAATAAATGAATGTCATATACAAAAACGGAAAGGTAGATTTTTTCAGGCCTAATCTCTCTAGTGAGCTCATCCTTGGGTGTTACTGTCTAATAGTGGTTAATCTCAATGACAGGGCTATATTATGTTACTAGTTTCTTCACTAAACTGTCATTAGCTTACTAGACATGATTGGTAAGGTATAATTCGGTGGACAGCATGTAGTTTGTCCCCTAGCTTTCCTTTAAACAGCTTGCAAGCAATAGTGCATTTTGAATTTTTAGAAGTTATCTAAGGGACAGGCCCAATTGCAAACTCAACACTGACTCCTTTATTGGAAGTGTCATTCCTTATAAATCTAAAAATTCCTCCTAAGCCATAATTAGATGACATGGATATAAATGCATGAAATGTACATACATGTCATAAAGTTGCAGCTACACATTGTGCCTGGCACTCCACTTGACACCCTTTTGGCAAGAGGCTAAATCTAATGGGTCCGGACCGGTCACGGTACCGGTGGCCAGGCCCAGCCCCACTGTATAAAGTAAGACTTATGTCCTGGGAACGGAATCCTATTTAAGGGATCCCGCTCCCACTAGTGCATAGTGGCGGTGCAGCGGCATGACATCATGTACTGTGACAGCCACTGGCAGCTGCAACCAGTCACAGGCTAAGGTAATACCCTTTATTTAGGGGAAGGGGGGAGATGGANAGACGGTAGGGGGCACATTACCCGCTGTAGGGCTAGCAAAATTGTGGTGGGGGGGCGAGGGCGAGGGGGGCCCCAAAAAGTTGCTGTACCCGGGCCCAGATTTTTTCTTGGCGGCCCTGCTTGATGATTTTCTGATTGTTAAAGAGGTACAGGAGAAGATGGAAAACAATGATTGATTGCATGTGCTAGCAAATTAAGTTGGTTGAGCACTATACCATACCCTGTTAGTTCCACATATGTACAATACATGACAGCATGTAAGGATTGCCAAGGACTCGCTTTTCCATTGGTGACTCAGCGTCACCTGTCCTGGCTGTCAATCAGTCAGGACGCCTCCTGCTGCCTCTCGTACTTGGCGCGCAATGTTCTGGGAATGGCCAATTAGCATCAGGAGGGCTGGCCCAGCTGGAGCCATTTGATTGGTCTGCCCCCCCGTAAACAGACCATCAAGTGCACTCCACACTTGCCAGTTATAGTATCCTGATGTCCCAGCTCTCCATTGCCTTGCTCCTGTGCTCTTTGCCTTGCTTTTATCCCTCTCCTGTCCAGCCTCTCTCTCTCTCTCTCTCTCTCTCTCTCTCTCTCTGTCCTGTCTGTCCTGTCTTTCTTCCATCTTGTCTATCCAGTCCCTGTTTTCAGGGGCCGCTATCCAGGACTGCGACCTGCCGTGGGACCTGCCGCATACAAGCCCATTCCCACAATTAGGGGCAAAGGTAAAGTCTAGTCCCCGGTTAGACTCTAGGACTAGCTAGGACTTGCTTGTGGCATCATGCTGGAAGTATCACCCACGCTACTGGGTTGGTCATAATAGTGGGTCTTACAATGCAAATGTACTAAAAGTCATTAAATATTTTAAAGGGTAAAAAAATATATATATTTTAACCAGTGCAACACAATTAAATACTAACACAAAGGTCCAAAATAGATTGTAGCATGTCAGTCATCAACAGCTCACTGGACAGAAAGTACAAAAGTTTTGCTGTAAACCTATACATACTTTTGTGCGCTTTCAAGCCTGGCTCAGATTTGTGTGAGCACATCCGCAGTGTTGTTACTCACTAGGTACACAGACAGCCCATAAACCACATCTGCCCAGAGGCTTGTAGTCTTATTCCAAATCTGCTGTTTGCCAGAACCCTTGAAGGTGGAGATGGACTTGGGCTGCAGCCAAGGAGCAAGTCATAGGCCTCAGGACAAGCACAGGACTGTGCAACAGTGATGGACCCAGAGAGCAGGAATACAGGATCACAGGAATCAAATTGAACACAGAGGCAGACTGGAACAGAGGATAACAATCACAGTGATGCGGGGAGCCATAGCACACAAGAAGGCTCAAGGACACATATCAGGCTAAAATAACCTGTTGCTTTGACAAGGAGTAATTGCAAGTGAGGGGCTTAATACCTTCCGACCCTGCCTTTAATGACCGTCACCCTGCGCCGTATATATACGGCGCAGGGCGAGGGTCCTTAAAGACAGCCGCCCTATATATACGGCAGCTGTTTAAACTGTCACCCTGCGGTGTCACAGGGTGATCGCATAGTGATGGCTGCTGTCATGGACAGCAGCCATCCCTGCTAACGCCCTGGGGTGCTTTGGGCACCCCCCCTCCCCTCACGATCGCTGTGATTGGCTAGTCAATTATGACTAGCCAATCGCGGCTATACAGACACTGGAGGAAGCATGCAAGTGTAAATAATGTAAATAATTGCAGGATGAATTATACAGAGATCACATCTTAATTCACTATGCACTAGCCTGTCAATAAATTAGGACGTGATCTGTGTTTACATAAGGGTACAGGGAGACAGAGGCTGCAGGGAGAGGGCACATGTCAGTGTTACTGTGTTACATTAATACAAGTGTACTATCAAAGGCTTATTCATTCAAGAATAAGACTGTGATCTGTGTTTTACACATGATAGATTACTTAATACAAGTTATAGTACACTTGTATTATACTAAGCACAATAACGCTGACATGGCCCTCCTCCTGAAATTTAAACAAAGCACATGAATGAAAAATCCTGTCATCTGTGTTTACAGATGACAGATGGCTTTATACAAGTCATATTATACTTGTATAAAGTCATCTGTTAATGTAAACACAGATGACAGGTTTAAATATAAAATTTTTTTTTTTAAATAAAATACTTCAGCATCTCGCTTTTGCAAGAATCCCCCGGACAAATGTTGGGAGGTATGGGGGACAGTCGCTCAATGATTGACTGCAGCTTGTAACCATGGTGATAAATCCTTGGGGAATAAATAAGGTTCTTTTGGGGTATCACACATGGATGTGAGAAGAGCACTGGTACCCTCAACAATGGCTATACCTATTCATAACAATGTCCTCATGGAAGCCGACCATGGCCTAAAGACAGCCGCTATATATATATATATATATATATATATATCGGCTGTTTAAACTGTCACCCTGCGGTGTTGCAGCGTGATCGCATAGTGATGGCTGCTGTCACAGACCGGGGGTCCGGGGGTGCTTTTGGGGTGAATCCACTAACTAGTGGAAAAAATGACATATTTAATTTTCACATACCAATGTTTAAAAATTGTACAAAACACCAGTGGGGTCAAAATGCTCACTACACTCCTTTAGGGGTGTAGTTTACATAATAGTACCATTTGTTGGGGGTTTATACTGTACTGATACAACATGGGGTGTCAAATGCAACACAATGCTACAAAAGCACAAAAATACACTAAAAAAACAAATGGTCGCTCCTTCTCTTGTGAATCCTACCATGTGCCTAAAAAACATTTTACTACCATATATGGGGTATGGCCGTACTCAGGAGAAATGGGGTAACAAATTATGGGGTGCTTTCTGACTATTACTCTATCTGGAAATGTAAAATTATGGGGTGAATCCACAAATTAATTGAAAAAATGACATTTTTCATTTTTACGTCCCCATGTTAACAAAGTTCACAAAACACTAATGGGGTCAAAATTCTCACTACACCCTTAGATGTGTTCCTTGAGGGGTGTTCTTTACAAAATGGTGTCATTATGGGGTGTTTTCTGACTATATGTGGAAAGGTAATATTTTGGGGTGAATCCGCAAATTAATGGAAAAAATTACATTGGGTGTTCTTTCCAAAATGGTGTCATTTGTTGGGGTTTTTTTTACTGTACTGATACAAAAGGGGCTCTGCAAATGTAACATGGTCACGGAAATTATTCCAGCAAAATCTGTACTAAAAAAGCCAAAAGGTGTTACCTCCCTTCTGAGCTCTACTGTGAACTCAAATAGTGTACTACAACCACATATGGGGTATTTCTAAAATAATTGGAATTAGGGGATTACAATTAAAATGTTGTCTTCTGGTTAACATCTGTCCTGTTCCAAAATTAAATGGATTAAAATGTAAAATTTGCTAAAAAAAAAAAAGGGAAATTTCAAAATGTTCAACCCTCATTTTGCTTTAATTCCTGTTAAACACCTTAAGGGTTAATAAACTTCCAAAATGCAGTTTTGGATACTTTGAGGTGTGTAGTTTTTGAAATGGGGTCATTTATGNTGGGGTGATGGAGATGGGGTGGGGGTGATGAGGTGTGGGAGATGGAGATGGGGTGAGAGAGATGGAGATGGGATGGGAGAGATGGAGATGGGGTGGAGATGAGGCGGAGTTGTAGCAGAGAGCAAGCTGAGCAGCGAGTAGTGTGGGACGTCTTCCCTGACAACATCGGGCTTGGACCTCCCGTAGTTGTAGTGCTATGATGTACCCAGCCACTTGTACTTTCATTTATACGCTGATGTGTTTTGTATTTTGCACACAGCTTTGAATACATTTTAAAATAAAAAAAGGATTTTACACTATTGGGAGCCCCCGAATGTTTGTGTTTTGCATATATATATATATATATATATATATATATATATACATATAGCGAGGGGGCCCGTTGAAAAAGTTGCTATGGGGCCTGGCCTTTTGTAGTAACGCCCCTGCTTGTGACGGCAGATTCAATAGATGTATTTAAGACAGGGTTAAACAAATTTTTAGAGAAAAAAGGCTGGTAAGCAAATTCATACCTTTTTTTTTTGAAAAACGTTTTATTGGAAATGTTCACAAATTGTACAATAAATTGAACATTTGCATCTCATATAAACTATGCAAAAACATACCATCACAAATAACAAAAGTATATCCGAGGCAAATGTATACAATAGATTATTAAATATGAAATGAAAGCAACCAGGGAGGAGGGGGGGGGGCGGATAAATTAAAAAGGAAACTTACTAAAAGGGAAAATCAAAAAGCAAAGAAAACATGGCAACTATCCTCATCTGATAAAATCACATTGAGAGTGTAAGCAGTCTAAGAGTAGTATTATGGATAAAAATATAAACAATATACAAGTTGACAGAAGCGCTAAGCCTGCTACAGTCTAATACCCCTACAAAGCTACCAACTTTGTTGCAATAATAAAGTTTACCGTACTAAAATATATGGGGGATCAGACAGCGCTGGTATATAGAGGTCCTCAAAACAGTTGATATGTCCATAGTGAATTCCTCCAGAACTTCCACACTTAATAACAATCTTGTTAGGGGTGCCAATCCTCCTCCAGGACATATATAAAAAATGGAGAGAGTAACAGAAAGCACTAATAGTGCATTATCTTTCAAACATTTTGAGTATATATATAAATACACTCTAAATCCTTCAATGCATAAAACTTTGTTTAATATACAAGAAAAATTCACAAAACTCAAGCAGGTAAGTATTACTGATTCGTACCAGCTTTTAAGGAAACATCAGCATATAATAACAACAATCCTATCCGCAGAGCGTTCTCCTAATGTGCGTACTGGAAGCTAGATGACCAACAGCCTTCAGACATATGGAGATCCACCTTCGTTACTGCCATATAGAGGTCCCGGGATCCTATCCTCGTGATGCAGTGGTTGGAATGGAAGCGTGGTATTCTACAGTTGGCGGCTACCGGCGTCTCAGGAAGATAAGCTCTGCGTCTGCCCTCACTTGACGCGTTTCAAGCCTCGTTGTGGCTCTTTCTCAAAAGGTCTAAGAGTAGTAATCATCAAGTCTACATCACACAAGCAACATACAAAAGAGAATTTACACATTCCAATCTCTGAAAAGATGCCATGAAGTGCCTTCAAATAGTTTCAGCATATGGTCCCGTTGGGATGAGGGAAGGCTTTCAATATATACTCCCCATTTATTATAAAAACTGGACACCGCACGTTCAACATCAGGAAGCGTGGCCCTCCTATCAAAATATATATTCTCCAGGAGGAGGTCTTTCAAAGTGGCAAGGAAGAGCGGGGGGGGAAGAAGAGGTCCATTTTTGAAGGATCACTCTCTTAGCCATGGTAACCACCACTATTAAGAAAGGAAGGACAGATTTATCATGAAGCTGAGGTAGCCAGTCACTAAAGTCCGCCCACATAAGAGCCTGGAATTTTTTAAATAATGGAAAATGGAGGAGGGACTGTAGGAACACCGTGATTTTATCCCAGAACTTTCTAACTTTGCCACATTCCCAGAGATTATGAATAAAGGTTGCCCAGGACATTCTACATTTAGGACACCGGCCCGATACGTCATTGGTCATATACTTGCGTTGGGCTTGGGAAATATAAGTACGGTTAAGGGTCTTAAAATGTATTTCTTGTAACTGCGTGGAATGTAGGGCCTTCATAATTTTAAGAAAGTGACGTAAAGGGTCAACATCAGGGGATAGGGAAGGAACATCCTTGTGCCAGCTTTTCAATGGGCCTTTCCATAACTTTTCTTTGGAAGGCGGTAAAATCAGGGCAGAAACCAATTTTATGTGGAAAGTATGGGTAGATATCAGGAGAGGCCTCAGAGATACGTTTACGAACATCAAACGCAAAATGTCTGGCCTGGAGATACATAAAAAATGTCCAAGGCGAGAGATTGTAGAGATTACTTAAATCAGAAAACTTATAAATGGTACCCCTGGGATCAAATATGTCACAGATTGAGCGGATACCCACCTGGCCCCATGTGGAAAAAAAAGCGTTAGTGAGGCTAGGTAAAAAGGAGGGGTTCCCCAAAAAGGTTTGTATACACAGAGGCCGAGGGGTGAACAAATAACCATGAGCGGCATCATAAAAGAGAAAATTACGTTTGAGGACTTCGGGAAAGGAAGACTTGGGAGCATACAACAAGGCTGCTAACGAGTAGGGGTACAACATACCCTCCTCCAGATCCCTGTTTGTATATATGGTACGGTTAAATAGCCAATCTGTTACATAACGCAGTTGTGCACCATGGATGAAGGAGGTAATATGAGGGAAACCGAGGCCCCCATCTGATTAAGGTATTTGGAGCCTGGCTCTGGCCACCCTAGGTTTTTTGCCCGCCCATACGAATGAAGTAAACACTTTAGTGCACAAAGATATATCAGATTGTGTGAGCGAGATGGGCAGTATTTGTATTAAGTATGCAAGCTTAGGAAACAAAACTCCTTTCACTACAGCCACCCTACCCATCAGGGAAAGCGGGAGGTTCATCTAAGATTGCAGAGTGTTAGAAAGCTGGCGTATCACCGGCGTATAATTAGCGTTATACAGTGCAGACACAGTCGAAGTTATATGTACACCCAAATATTTAATGGAGGTATGTGGCAATTTGAAATGGGAGGAAAGCAGGGTTTGGATGTCAGGATCACGCTGTGGGGAGATCTGTAGAACCTCAGATTTATTAAAGTTAATTTTATAGCCCGCGAAGGAACTAAATTGAGATATAAGGGCCATAATACAGGGGATAGAACGCACAGGGTCAGAGATAAACAGCAACATGTCGTCCGCGAATAAAGCTAACTTGGATTCAATTCCTCTGATTTGTATACCAGAGAAGGCTGAGCAGGCACGTAAGGCAATCGCAAGGGGCTCCAGAGCAATCGCAAACAATAAAGGAGATAGAGGACAGCCTTGTATAGTGCCCCTCTGGTACAAAAGGGTTCCGAGAACAAACCATTTGCCATAACCTGGGTATAGGGAAGGTGGTACAGTGCACTAATAAGAGAGGAAAATACAGGCGGAAACCCAAATCAAGACATAGCCTCCAGCAGGTGGTCCCAGGTGACCATGTCAAAGGCTTTTTCAGCATCAAGAGATAAAATCATAGGGGAGACATGGTCACCTGAGAGAGACACCTGCTGGAGCATCGAGATCACTCGACGGACATTAAGCACTGAATGCCTAACCCAAATAAATCCTGTTTGGTCCCCATGAATGATGCTAGGTAGGAGCAATTTTAACCTATTCGCCATAATTTTAGTAAATATTTTGTAGTCCCGGTTCAACAGGGAAATAGGACGGTACGAGGCAGGGAGAGTAGGGTCTCGGCCAGGTTTCAGTAGGACTTTGATAACAGCTGTATTAAAGTACTTTGGAATTGTACATGTATCTAGGATATCATTAAAAAAATTTAGTAGAAGTTCCCCAATCTCCGCTGATAATATTTTGAAAAATTACTCATTGTAGCCGTCAGGTCCCGGGGCCTTCTGTACTGTACTTAAGGATTTAATAGCCCCCTGTAGTTCGAGTATGGTAATAGGCGACGTCAATGTTTGCGCCTGCTCAGTGGTTAGACGGGGAAGACGCACCTCAGCCCAGAACTGAGTTTTTGTAGGTAAGTCAATGAGGGGCCGGGAATAAAGTTCATTATAACATTCTCTAAATAAGGTGACAATGCGCTGGTTATCATGATGCAAAGACCCCTGTGGATCCCGGAGTGCCGCAATAACCACCGGAGGAGTGTCCCCTTTCAAGAAGTTAGAAAGTAAACGCCCCAAGTGATTGCCCCACTTATAATGTATAAACCTACCCGCAGCCACTCACCGGTCGCCCAACCTACCCAGGAAAGCCTCATATTGCATGCGCAAAGTAGTGTAGGAACTTAATTGTTGAGGTGTGTGGTCTAGCACATAGGTGTGGTAAGCTGACGTAAAGGCTGGCTGGGCCCGTTCCAAATCAGCAGTGAGGGATTTTCGGTATTTAGAAGTAAAAGGTAATATATCTCCCCTCACAACCGATTTGAAGGTCTGCCAGAGAAGTTGGGGGTTAAGCGGTGTGGTCTCATAATTAGATTTAACCCCTTTTAGACACAGCCTATTTGGTCCTTAATGACCAAGCCCTATTTTACAAATCTGACATGTTACACTTTATTTGGTAATAACTTTTTAATGCTTTAACGTATCCACTGATTCTGAGATAGTCTTTTCGTGACACATTGTACTTTAAGTTAGTGGTAAATTTTGGTTGATACAGTCAGTATTTTTTCGTGAAAAATGCACAAATGCCATTTTCAAAATGTTACAATTTTTGCTTGTAACACAGATACTCATACCACACAAAATAGTTAATAAATAATAATTTCAATATGTCTACTTTCTGTTGCCATCATTTTTTAAACCACCTTTAACTTTTTTAGGGCGGTAGGGGGCTCATAAACTTAGTAGCAATTTTTT
>JABWIB010001753.1:44061-62089 GCA_016617825.1 Platyplectrum ornatum | reverse complement strand
CTCTGGGACCTAAATTTGTTGCACACTTTTCATTCAGTTCACCCCTATGGGAGATAACTGCTGTCCAATACTGAGGCAAAGACACATATTAAGTATAAAGCAGTGGTCGAAGTGGAAATTTAGAAGTGNNGGTNTGGAAACACAGAAAATAATGGAAGTCAATGGAGATTTTTAATTTTTCCATTACAACAGTGGTAGAAGTGCCGGTATGTCATACCCCCGTATACACCCCCACTTAGAGCGCTGGTATATAAGTTCACTACAAAACTAAACTAAAATGTGTAAAGATGTACAAGGTGTAGAAAGAAAACCTTACCATTAGTTATCCAGTCTGTAATCACTTTAAAACAAACAATTGAATCTATGGGGCCAATTCAATAGTTTTTCACTCCCCTCTGTTTTATCTCGTGACTCATAGGGGCCAATGCAATCCGACGCAAATACGAAAAAAAGCTGGNACAGCACACTCGCGTCTTTTTATACGTNGCTGTTTGTGTAACAGGGAAAAAACAGCGCACCTAAAGGATTGAATCGGCCCCATAGTGCCTTGCATAAAANGTAGCGAGTTTTANCTACCAAAAGACACCTGAAAAAGNGCATGACCAGCATTTTCGCGTCATATTAAACAACTGAATTGGCCCCTATGCATTAAATGGATGGTCAAGGGGCACTTAGAAGGTTCAAAATGTGTAATGTTAAACTTTAAATATATTGCCGTCATGGAACATAGGCAAATCATGTCATTACATGGCAAACCTACACTATATGGNCTTCTGGAAAACATTATACCAAACACCCACCTTACGTCCAGGCCGTGTGTTTATGTGAATGTGTAAGTAGATGCCTGCACCTGGTCTGCATTCACCAACCACTGGCAAAAAGTTACAATCCCAATCTGCGAAAGCATTACACTGCACTTTTGCAATTTCATAAGTAAGACTACTGAATTATTACAGTAATCACAGCTGTTCTGACAACCACGACATGTATAAATAGACATGATAGAACATTAAACCTTTTATGTTTCTATATTTGACTCAAATAAGCTTTATAAATGGTTGCATCTGCAAAAAAGATATAATATGTATAAGTACTCCCACATATGAATATTAATGCTTGCAAAAGAGCTGTCCCGGCCTAACCATATGCCGTATACAGACACAGGTGATAGTACTTGCATGCAGAATTGTGAGTTATGGTTTAAATCCCTTATGAAAGCATTCAGCAAATGATGACATTTTGGAAGGTACACTAGCAGTAAAGTAAGACTACAATAATTCATTACCAGCCATAAGGTACAGTGTGGCAGCGAGTGACTACTTTTCTGCTAAGCTTGTGAAAACATGACCTTTTGTGGCATTTGTGACAGCCTGTCTAAGCAGGCTACTGCTACGTATCTTTTCTAGCTGTGTATCTAGCTAAGTAGGTGGGTAACTGGGTCTGGGAATTTGGGATTATGGAGCTGAAGCTCGACACAAGGTTCTCATGCAGGTCATGTTAGTCACAGGCTTGCCCCGTGCTCTGGGAAACACCAGTGACAAATAAAAACTATGACTTAGGGTGGTAAAGAAAGTAGATCAGGAACAATTTTCAGCAACAGCCATACCTACTACACCTGCCAATATCCATATTGATATTAACCAGCCCCCCTTCATACTGAATGCTTTACAGNGCATGACATTAACTGAAACCACAGCTATATTACAACGCTACCACAGCTTTGGGGAATATGTGCACTTCAAGGAAAGTTGCGACCTGTTTCTCTATATTATTCCATTTTTATTTAATTATGCATTTTTTAATGTTCAGTTAAGCTGATGACTCTATTGTATCTATAGTTATTGAAAGATTGAGAGGATTGCTAATCCAACCTCCACAACATGAAATATCAGCCACAGACTCTCTAACACAATATTGTCTCCAAAAAAAAACTATTGAAGGTCACCCTCAANCCACCATCCCTGAGAGACTGGCATGCAAGATGTGTCAGTCAGGGCTTGAANTGGGGGTGTATACGGGGGTATACCATACCAGCATTTCTCCCGGTGATGTAATTGAAAAACTACAAATATCCATTGACTTCTATTATAGTCACTGTTTCCTTACCACCTCTTCTGAATGTCCATATCATCACTAAATTTCCAATGGTGTCAATAGAAGACCTCCTGGAGTCTTCCCCCGACTGCTACCCCAACTTCGCAACCACTTGTTTCCTGTGTGAATTATGAACACAGTAACATCTACGCATACATATGGCAGATTTTACTAGTATGTTGTATAAGCGCACAAAAATTCAGTTTTGTAAACGTTTTGTTAAAGTAGACGGTGGGGAAAACTTTATGCACTGATCGTCTTCATATGTAAAGTCAATGAAGGCTGAACACTTAAGTGTCCAAAAGCTTGTACGAAGTAGGTGAGGGACAGGGGAGTGACCCCTTGCGAATACAGACAGACCTGCATGGTCTGGATCCAGTTCTAATAGTGAATATCTATACCGTAAACCAGTAGTCGAAGTGGAAATTTTGTGGTGGTGGTACATAAAACATAGAAAATAATAGGAGTAAATGGAAATTTATAGTTTTTAACTAAGTCAGTGGAAGAAGTATACACCTCCTTATTGAGACCTGTTGTAGACCATCAAAGAGGTATCGTCTACTGTCATTTCTTTTCCGACAGGAGGAGGCGGAAAGTGTTCCTATCAGTTATCTTGGTCTGCAGACATTAACACTGTGGAAGGCAAGTAAAGGAATCTGGACCCGAGTACTTGTATCCTGAGACCACAATAAAAATCGTGGGACCACCTCAAAGAGAGCATTTGATATTACATGTGCTATACTACTTGCAACATTGTGAGTATATCCACAACTGTTTACATTGTATCTAATAAAATAAATGCACTATAGATTGGTGGTACTGCTTTTTATATCTTTGCATTGCCACCCTGTTGTTTGAGCATTGTGGGATACCAAAGCAGAGGAGACACCTGGAAAGCAGCACAAATACACGAATAACAAAAAAGGAGAAATAAAGCCGAAACAACCACCGCAGAAACCCGACAAAACAGAGTCAGCAAAACAACCACACACTGCAAATAGCGAAGATTTTATAATGAACTGTAAACTGAACATTCTTTTCCTACTAAGGGACAGCAAAAAGAAATTGCCTTATATTGGAACAAAAAGAAATGTATTAAGACGAAACAACATTNACTTAAATTGCAACGAAACAGTCTTAACATATTGTGATCACAGTAGTGCGTTAGATAAACCTGTGTATACCTTTATATTTTTACAATGCTGTAATATGTCTAAAATTGCGATTAAATTGTTTGCAATGAAGCAGAAATGCACAAACCNCCTTCACAGTTCTGCGTCTAACCCATAATTATTGATTGGCTATAAAGGACCTTTTACTACCAGTATCCATTTACATAAAAGAAAACATTAATCGCAAACAGACCAGGATATAGTAGCAAGCAACTGTAACCCACATGTAAACTTACTGCACTGGAAAGGTGATTGTAAAGAAACCATTGTTAGTGATATGGAGAATCCATTGTTAATAGTTAAAAAGTTACCTGCACTGTTCTGTCTGCATTAATAGCATAATTATTATTTAAATTACCCATTGGAAAAGTCTGACTTCACAAAGTACAAGGAGACTTCCAAATGTTATACAATGTCAAAGAGCACAATTGGCCAGTATATAAATGAACATAAAATATTTATAAATGACTAGATAATATCTTGTTTAAAACCNCATAATATATGACTGTATTTATTTGTTACTAACATGTTGATATCTGTGCAGTGTGTAGCTCCTTTACATCTTGCAGATTCACTTCTAACATTCACACAAACACAAGCTTCATAGTTTACCAATAACTGTGTTAAAGCTTTTCAAATATCCTGCTATAGTTACAATAAAAACAATCAACCTGGATATTGTATCCACGCAGCTTGCTTTTATTAGCAGATAGTAAGTTTAGATAAGGGACAAGTGAATAGAACACATGGATGAACACATTCAAGTGGAAACAAACATGCTGTGTGAAGTCATTTNTAGTGATGGTTTTAGTCTAATGTAGTGTATCACCGGAAAAGCACATATTTGATGGAGCTCCCAGTGCTCACTGCTACCGTCTTGGGTAAGATTGTTACTNTACAATGGTCTCATTAATTCTCAATGAGCAAGTAAAGTATGCTGTGATTTACACATATTCTATCCACAAGCTCATGACCTGACATTGTTAGAACATACCAACCTCAGAGGCATGGCTGCTCATGAACACTGGTTTTTAAAACGTGGGTCTATGATGAACTAGGTAGCATCAATGAAATAGTTTGAAGGGTATTTAGCATGAAGCTCCGAGGTAATTAAAGTATTAAACAAAAAGGGAGTAAAATAGAGCTATGCTGCAAGTAACAACTTGGGTCGTGGCAGTTCGCCATACATCATTTTCTTACAAACAGTGGCCAAAGTGAAAATTAGAATGGTATGTACATTTAGAAGCGGCTGTATGGAAGCATAATATCAATGAAATCGAGAAGGGGTGTTATGGTGCATATTATGGAGCCACAATGACTCCATGAACAGTGGGAGCAGCACATAATGCTGTAAATCATATTATTAGATTCCACAGCAGAGCACATGTGAGTGAGTGGCTTACTCTCTAGGATTATTGCACAGGATTATGTACTCTCCCAGAGGTTAATGTGGAAATGTAGAAGTAGTGGTATGGAAACATAGAAAATAATAGANGTGAATGGAGATCTCCAATTAGGTCAAAAGGAGAAGTNATAGTATGGCATNCCCCTGTATACACCCCCTCTTCAAGCCCAGGACTCTCCAACACATGCAGGAGAATATAGTGTGTATTAAATAAAGCAGAAATAGATTGGGAAAAAAATCAATGACTTCATTTCAATAAAAAAAAATTACATTACTTNCTTCTAGTTTTCAAATCTCCCCCCAAAATTCTATACTTTATTCCGGGTGGAGTGGTATGAGACCCCTCAACCCCTCAACCNAGGCCCGACCTGGTACAAAACCAGGGTCCATTTTCTTTATTTGTTATTGCTTCAATAAAAAAGTTTAGACCCCCCCATGCAGAAACACAGCTACAGCTTTACTTACTACATCTATATAGTCTATTTTACATGTTTCTGTACTAGACGCTGCTCTGTAAATAAGTTCCTGTGTCTAGCCACAACCTGATTAAATCTAGCTATGGGTTTTTTCCTGTGATTTATTCTATACCAGTGTATCAGCAATATAAAATTCAGCATTGCTCTTTATTACTGTTTTCTTCAAACAGTGAACTATTAGCTTGATCAGAATCTGAACCTGTTTATCCTATGAAAGGGAAAATACTGCCTTTACGTATTGTATGCCCATGTGATCCCCACTGTGAAACGTTCAGTGCTCANTGTACGAGAGATGGGCGAGCAGAGCAGGACTTTCATGTACTCTTCAATATAAAATGAGCAGTTAACTCTATGACTCAAGCGTGTGGGCAGAACATGTAATTCCTAAGCAGAATTAATTCTCTTTTACATGACAGGTTATATGCCATAAGGTNCCTTAGCACCCAGCCAATTACACGTTCATACTCCTGTATGACAACATTCTTTACAAGGTTAATGTCTATATGGNGTTTTCCTCCAATCTATTACTGGGTAATATAATAACATATTTTTACGTTATCCTCATTCAGTTAACTCATGATCGATAATGAAATACTATGGAGCTGTTATTAAGGAGTCTTTTCAAAACACTCATTTGTACTATGTGCGTAATAATAACTAAATAAGNGGCCGATTCAATCCCCTTTGTGCGAATTTCGTTGACCCGCGTATAAAAAAAAGAAGCAAGTTTTCAGTTCCGTAATAGACGGGAAAAAGCGCACTTCGCGTTTTTTCCAGTCTTCGCACGGGATTGAATCGGCCCCTAAGAGAGAGAATCAACTCATTAGGAAATAATGTTGAAAAATGTCATACTGAAAGAAAATGGATTTACTTTCAGGATGCTTCTGTTAGGTCCTCATTGCAATTCAGAAACATTATACAATTGCCTCCTGAGGCNGGTCTATAGCAAAACTGCTATTCATGCAGCATTATCCTCTGACGCTTCATAGAGCAAATAGCATGTTCTAGGCATACTGTATCCAGTCTATATCACAGGGAGTCCCCTAGTCAATTACCAGTACTTGATGTGACTGTGATAGGGCTCTGTCATGTTCTGGACAAACCAGAGTTTGAAGTGGAAATTTAGAAGNGGNGGTATGGGCATTTAGAAGAGGCGGTATGGAAACACAGAATATAATAGAACTCAATGGAGATTTAANGTTTTTTAATTACACCAGTGGGAGAAGTGCCGGTATGGTATAACCCCCCATATGCACTCCCACAGAGCCCTGCCAAAGACACAAGTGGCAAATCCTTGTATCTTACGGACTTATTTTCAACCTAAAAATGTGCATTATGTTATGTGGAGAGTTTTTAGGGCGTACATGACAGAGCCACATACGAAACAGGTACATCTAAGCGCAAAACGTGGTCCGGCTGTGTGCAATCCACCTCTGGAGTACAATATGTAGAGCACAGACACAATACAAGACAAGCTCAGTGCAGCTATGTGACTAAACACTTGGTGGAATTTCAGGGTAGTAAACTGTAATTTGCACTGTGTATGCAATACTTCAGCAGTGATTTCAGACCATTTCAGACCATTTATACATTTGAAGAATCACATCCTAACAAAAGAGTTAAAATATGTCAGAATATCAGCCCCCTAGACTTGACATGACCTTGAGCTGGTGCAAATATTTTGACTTGCTTTTTTATGTCTGCATTCGGGTCTGGATCAGGTGAAGTTGGCTGTAGTTGGGCTCTTACTGTACATTAAAATAAATAAATAGTGGCTGAACCATCTTACAAATTTCCCGTAAAGTGCAGCTATGTAAAGCTGGGTCCAAGTCCCATAAAGAAAAATGCTATTTACTACTACTGACCCATATATATCAAGTATACCTGACTCGAGAAGAGATAAATTAAGGATCATACCGTGTATGCGGCTAATGAAAAGGATGTTTCCTTTGATTTCTTATTGAAAACCCAAATTCATCTGGATCGACTGGAGAAATAATTATAACAGCCAGGAATCAAGTAATATACTTAAAATATATTTTGTNACACTACCAGCAGAAATGAATACGGGACTGGTATCGAGGCACAAACTCATATTGCCACCNTGGTGTTTGATTCCCCAGGATCACATAATCTGGAGTAACTCATCTTGGATATATCTTTTACTCCATTATGTATGTTGATATTTGATATTNCACATAGTATTTTACTTTTTAATATATTGTGGATTAAAAACTTTTTAACAAGATCAAAATTTTCTGCACATTTAACCAGCCATTGAGAATGACATATAATATGTACCGGTAAATTATGAATTTGCGTACATTGGCTCCCCTGAAAGTCGCACTATGATATCTTTGTAAATTGCATCTTGCTGTACATTAACAAAACCCTCATACGCCCCCTCATGACACAAGCAGACGCTGCTACAATTGCACTGTTCAATGCTCGGTGACTGCGTGCTCGTCTGTCGTGGGTAGTAGACAATAAGCTTCAGTAGCGTCACTTGAGCTGGCCTATACTCATCAGCCCCAATGTCAGTTCTTAGTTCAAACCTGCCATTATTAAGGACCAAATCCAGACTTTTACACTCTGAAATTAGCGTCAGCAAGAATCCAATAGCATTCCTGCTGTATGAAGACTACTTCCATCACTCACACAGAGTTCTGCTGNATGGACACTACATTAACTTAAAATGGAAATGGATCTGTCATCTTGTAGCGTAGTCGCTCTTAAACCTGCTTTTATTGTATAATGAAATAATATCCCCTCCCACATTTAGGCCATTTGAAAAAATGTCATATTTCTGTGTCACACATAACATTATGATCACTGCGTGCACTTTCCCAGAATAAAAAGTATTCAGGAAAAAGCCTGAGGTCCAGTCCACATTTATTAAAACTATGCTTAAAAGTCTAAACGTGTGTGTGCATTTTTATGCCCAAAACACAGCTTAGATATGTGTACTATACATCAGCCATACCTCTAGTATATACTAACAATATCGTTATACTATATGCTTCTATTAGTATAAGTACAACATTACTAGATATTTCAGTTCATACCAGGTAACCTGCAACTGATCAGTAACCATTCTCATACCCCATTGCCACTGTTTAAAAATACAGACAATTAAACCTCCCTCAGAGGGACGAATGCTAGAAATAAGCTTTATAAAAAAGCATCATGTGGTTTAAATGAAATACATGAATATAACATAATAATNCAAATGAAGATTTCTCAGAACTCTTTTCTCCATATACTTTCCATGACCAGCCAGCTCTGGGAAAACNAATGATTCATGCTTTGTAGGAGCCAGTCATGCTAGAGTTAAAGTGGATGTGACGCCTTTGGTTGTCCACAGGGGTGTCAGCTAAGGCAGGTGGCATTGCATTGCCTCCTATCTCCCTGTTGCTAAGTGAGCAGTGCTGTATCGCAGGCACAGCTGAGCCAATCCCTGTACAACTTGCTCAGACTGACAAAGGCTGGAGAAAGCAGCAAACTGCCTGCGAGACAGTGAAAAATGAAGGTGTAGGAGTATTAAAACAGCGCTGGAGGCAGAGATAGCAGGACCACCCTAGAAATCATTCCCAGGCTGCGAAGCTGTAAGATGTGCAGCGCTGTCTATATTTCATTGCTGAGCATCCTGAGCTGTCTCTGTACGCAGAGCTTGCAAAAAAAAGAAAATGTCATTGTTTAAATGACTCCTTTGCTTGCGGTCAGGTAAAACAATCAGTCCTAATCAAGCACCGTAACCTGCACAAGCAGCAGGGCTTGTAAACGGTGAACCTACCATGACTGTATATTACATGCTGCATGCAGCTACTTAGCTTTCCATTGTGCACATGTGGAGCGAAGATATTCCGGCATATNGCTGCATAAAAGTGGGGTTTACGTAAAGCACATCTAATACCCTTGCTGAATCCACAGGAGAGTAGTAACGAAACCTCAAACATCCACAGGATTACGCCGCGACTGGATGAGCTACTAAGCCAACTTGATTCACACAACCCGGCTGACAAGCATACGTATTTGTTAAGCTTGAGGAACTGGAATCATTTTAATAATCTCTAAGTGAGGTGAATGTGCTAATTAGAGAATTATGAGTTCCTGCCACTGTGCCAACATATCTTGCAGCAAAATGGGCATGACAGGAGTAGGCTGAGATCTCGCACCTCAAAATATGACATAGTTATATCATCTAGACAAAGAAAATGCTGCAAACGTAAGCGATGAGAAACAGCACCCGGCACATACTCAGAATATAAGATATAAGTGTACTCATTGCAATCAAATCATTTACTAACAGCAGCTCTTTATTCTCGTCTGCCCATATCCATACATTATATCTATATTTAATCACATGAAGGAGGGAATATGTCTATAACATTCACACTGGAAAACATACTTCCAATGGAGGANGTAAAATGCGCTCAGACAATACATTAGCTCATNCTATTTAAGAGAAGTGGCCGGAATAAGATAGAACTGGAAGAAATAAGTGCAATTCAACAGGGTTTTACCCACTCTTGANGAAGTCAATAGTGCCTAAAAATCTGGTTCTATATCACCAAAGTTCAAGACATGTGATTCTGTACATAAATCAAAATGGCAATTTCAGATTGATTTATATAATTTATATATTATATAAAATATATTTTAAAGGGGATTTCTAATGTGAAACTGTGTAAAATACATCAATTCCCATCTATTATATTACCTAGAATCCATGTAAAAAGTGTGGATCCCCATGGGATGCCTTGAGTTTGAGGCTAACTCNTTTTTGCACATCTATGAGGCATGACACAATTGAAAACCCTCTTAAATGTATAACAGATGTAATGACTTGCGTATAATTAATATGAGTTGCATGTCTTTTGTTGCATACTCCTCATCATCAAATCATTAGAGAGTTCCCTAAGGTCAGGAAAGTGACAGGTAGAGATAGAGATTTGTAGATATATTTCACATTTCTTGTCTTCCTCAGAATGTCAAACAGAACAAGTGCCCCTGAGAGCTGCGCTTCTTCATTTGATAATGTTTGCAAATGCTTCTGCCAGTCTCAAAGTAATTGATCTTTTTTAGATTAATGTTATAAATCCCCATATATAATGTCAATATTAATAATTGTCTAGCCTATTACTATAGCAAATAATGATCTTTAGGGGACGGCCTACTCGATCAGTGTGCCACTTTGCTTTTCTGTTGCTGGTGTGTGTAATAGTATAAATATGTTTTACAGTATACATTCATACATGACATCTACAGTTAAGACCCCCATAAAATCCAATAAAAGGTCGCTATGTCAAATCAAATTGATCAGACGGTGTTTATCATTGGCTGAACCCTGATCACTGAAGTACGCATTCTGTATATCCGATAGCTGGGGGCTGAGCGCACAGAAACACGTAGGGCTGCCTGAATTAACCCAAGTAATCCCTCTTACATGACAGGAGAGGGAGAACAAACACGCTGAGCCAATACACTATTATCTTGGCCTATCAACATCAGTCTTCTTGTTACTTTAAAATATAGATCCTCTCTAGATGTTCAAATTATGCAAAGAAATACATAATTAATGTAAGGTTAAACAGGAACAAGTTGTTACGGTGCCAACACACAGTAGTACGAGGATTATAAATAAGAATGTAATCATCTGCTATAATACAAAAGTCATTTTACAAGGCTACACCAGCCTGGAAGGAATTAACTAGTTACCTATTACTGGGGCATAACACCCTGTGACCTGTACATGAATAAGTGAATAACTTTAAGTGAGTGGCAGTCTCACAAATGATGTGGTCTTCAGGCAAGAGCTCATGCGGCATCAATATGGTGCCATTTGCTTAGATATAAAGTAAAGTAGGGATGGTCAACACAGCACTCTTATACACTATAATTCATTGGCGTCATTAAAGTATAGTTCAGCAAGGGCCATATGAGAGTATTCACCCAGTGTCACTGTACCTTGTGTCCACCATAGCACTTTCCAGAGGCCACCATGGTAAAGTACACGTTTACCAAGATCATCGACTATAAGCGACAGTAAGTGTATAGAGGAAACCAAACGATAAATGTATAATGAATGAAAATGTTTCAGCAATAGTTTGGTGCATAGAAGAAATGGCCAGAATAAAACGAATAGTTAAATAAGTACTGTATATACTCGAGTATAAGCCTAGTTTTTCAGCACATTTTTTTGTTCTGAAAGTGCCCCCCTCGGCTTATACTCGAGTCATAGTCATGTATGATGTCAATAAGTTATCCCAGTTTAAAATTAGGTGAAATTAGGCTCCTCGGCTTATATTCGGGTCGGCTTATACTCGAGTATATACGGTATAGGGAAGGGGTGATTATTTTTAAAACCATAATTAAAACTTCATCAAAACTAATGAACGTCCCCATTGTGTAACAGGTAAGCGCAGTACTGAGTGCCCTTGCTGCGGAGGGGAANTTCCATTCTGTTTGACATTGTGGTGTGCAAAGCAGCAAAAGAGCAGGAAGCCCCATGGGGATGACCTAAGTATTAAACCACAGTGATTCCAGTCTATCTTAGGAGCACTCATTAAGAGTAAAGCTTTGCGCACCAAATACATTTATCTTACACTTAAAGAATTATATATATAAGAGTATATATAAAGAAGAGTATATATCCTGCTTAGCGAACAGTGTAACAGACACACTGAACGTCTAACATATAAGTAATTGCTGCTTTCTTTTCTGAAACATCATGTTGAGCCTTTTGGTGATTTCAAATTCTTTTGTTCACCTCCAACCACACAACATTTCTAAAATAAGATCAGCCTGGTGCATGGTCATGTAAAGGCAGTAATGTGATACTCCCTGTGCACAGGGGCTAGGAACATCAGGCGTCACACACTCTTTCTATCTCCTAATCCTTATTGTCGGCCACACAGGCGGAAATGATTCTACTGGTCTCTAATTTACTTTCATTACTAAGGGATAGGTCACACAGTTGGCTTTGGTGTGTCTACAGCAGCAGAGTATAGGTATAATTATTTTGTACAGAATACAGACCCGTATTATTACACATGCATGCTTGTTCAGGGGTTTATCAAAGGTTTACTCTGTATAATCTCTGGCTGATTATTACATAACCTGTTCAAAACTCCTGCAGGTGGAAATGAGAACTTAGAAAGTATAATAGAACAAGTTGCTTTTGTCCAGATGTAAGAGAGAACAATAGGTACTTGTTGATGATATGCGCACCTAAACCTATAGTTATAGCTAGTGATCCGGGAGCTGACACACTGAGCGGCCCTCCGCACCCAGAGGCCTGTAACGCCATTGTCAGCATATACAAAATTGTGTGACCTACAGTAAGTACCAGTGAGGAACGCACAAGACTGTGATTGTTAGGTAGAATCCATGTTTTTCTACATAATTAGTAAGTACAAAATGGCTAGAAAACATTAAAATAAAAGCAAAAAATAAATAACTATTGTTTTTGTATTGTACGATATATTGTATAGTTTTGCAGGTGTGAAGCACGCACTATGTGCAATTGATTTTTATGTACATGGCAATAGGAGACAACAATCCAGGGGATATTACTGAACTTTCAAAAAACTAGTAGAGTGAAAATAGCACTCGGTTGTAGGTCTGACATTAAAAGATATAAATGAATAAAAAGCAAGTGGAATTACTGTGAACCATGTGGCAGTGAAAGTGTTAAGGGAATACCAGGCAACTGACTCATTCCATATGAAAGTGATTCAGCAAAGCAGATACATATCAGGCTTCAGCTCCCTAATGTCTGCACAGGACTTTGGACTCATNGCCAGCGGAGATCCCATACAGTAACTGCTTTAGTTGAATTAGAAAGCTTGTAGCTGTTTCTGTTACAGAAGGAGGACTACTTAATGTCATTCACGGTTGTTCATTTGTGGTTGTGTCGTCTCCACACTGTACGTCTGTACCAGACAGGCGACCCGCGCGGTGCGAGAGACAGTGCCAGTCAAAGGAGAAACAGTGTCACTCCATCGGCTCTTATCCCTCCCTATAGGCCTTGTTACAGCAGCAATGGCAGCAGTGTCCCATGCACTCCCACTGATGTGTGTATGCAGTATTAAATACAATTACGGTTTTATTAATGAAATGGGCACAAGTGTCTGAAGGACATACAGTACCAGAGCAGAAACAATACTGTATATCTGTGTCTTCTATGTCTGCTATACAAAGGTATACATGTCTAGAAGCTTAGTAAGAAAACACAAGTCAGCAAACACATGCCTATATGGTATAAGGTATATGGTATAAGTTACATAACTGTAACTCTCTATCTATGTGATAACATTCAGTATGTAAACAGAAAAGGCCACTTTTATCTGTAATAAATGATGCACACAGCACACAACCTGGCTGCTGCATGCAGCACATTTTGCTCTCCCTGAGAGGATGAAGTACTTCATGCCCCTAACTCGTAAACAGGATGCCAAGCCATGAGAATCAATTTGATAAAACATGACACGCACAGCTGGCAAACTGTAATTGAAAAACACTTCACATCTGAAACAGCTCTGGGATAGCGTTTGCATCAGAAGAGAGCCATTCTGTATACATCTGCTCGTGCAATGTCTGCATGTTTAGATCAACCTTCACTCGTGTGCATGAAAAGTGTCATACAGCACAGAAAACATGCAAAAGTGTCAGTATAATATATATATATATATATATATATATATATACACACACACACACACACACATATATGACATGACGATTGGTTTATAGATGAATGAATCTAGATTTGATTGATAAAGTGAGCCTTATTTTGGCATTCATTGTTGAATCCATTGCTACTTGTAAAGCACTATGATGAACAGACACTTCATTAATGACAGAGGGAAAATACCATATAACTTCTCTTCTTACCAGTGAATTAGCCTCTTTTCCATGTGTATAATTGTTGGGGCACAGATGTCATTTATTGCTATAGATGAGATGAAGTTAGTATTGGATGTTGGTATCATGTTGAATGTTCCTATTGTCTCTGCTAGAAGGGGTGCATTAGTGTTATACCCCATTCACATAGAGGGCTATTACCCGGGTAATTCAGCCAACTTCCAGGGTTGACTGAACTACCCGTGTAGTGTGCTCATTGTGAACGGCGCTAAAATTACTACTAACTACCCTGGTTCAGTGTGAATTACCAGTGTAGTTTGTGATTTACCAGGGTAATTCAGCACTGTGAACAGGGTTAATTACCAGGGTAATTCAGATTCACAGCTAACAACCCAGCTCGTTAAAAACAGATTTACTAGGGTAGTCTGTGTGAAAGGGGTATTAGGCTGTTAGAAAGGGGTTAGGGCAAGGCTGTCAGGAGGAAAAGGTTAGGGTTAGCATATAGGGAGGAAAGGTTAGGGTTCTACAGGGGTACATTTAGGGTTATGCTATGGAGAGGGGACAGTTAGACAGAGACGCCATCAAGGGGTTCTGCCAGGAACTAATGTTCCAGGTCTGAACAGCGAAGGGGCTTGAAATGGTGAAAACTTACCTGTCGCCGTTAGTATCTTCAGAGACCCAGGAGTCATAAGGACGGCTGCTGACAAGCAGGAAACTGACAGCAAATGAAGGCTGTCTGCGCTTCCCAGCTGCAAGATGAGCTGACGCATTTCAGATCATCGCAGTAGAGAAACACACACCTTCTGATCCAATGTACTAAAAGCTTTCCCGCTAATGATTTTATGTCTCAGGGTCATACTGAGAATGCTGTGACAGTACAAGTGATGCACACTAATTAATAGTCATGTTTAATACAGTTTTTTGTATCAAAAAAATCTAGTAAATAATTATCTATTTTGTTAATAAATGGTTGTGATACTTAATATATATGTTATATATGGTTCAGTAGTCATTCTGAAATTATATACATAATTATATTTTATATACACACATTTGGCTGTACACTGTAGTACCCTAGAATATGAGTTCATTTTAGTACAATTAGATATAAGAAAAGAGTTTTATTATGTGGCATATAAAATATGTGCTTCATACTAAAGCTCTTTATTTAACGTTATTCGTACTTAAATGAACTCTCATATTAGGTCTCTCAAAGTCCCATATTAAAGCCCCCAACTTCTGGAAGCTTGTGCTGTGTGTCAGTTTCTGGATGTTTTATTTCTGTATGTGATATATACAATGATATATACTATGGTACTATGGTACTTGTGATGATGTGTGCCTCTACATAACTCCTTTAACTCCATGTATCCTTTCAGTCCTTCATTGTACAATGTTATGACCATCTAACCCTCTTTTGTACCTGTGCATTATGTGTTTGTTTGAATATGTATTTCATCCACTGGCCACTAGTGGCCACCCTCCAGCATTCTGGTTCTCAGCCTGCTGGCTTGTCTTTCTGTTTCCGGCTCTGTCTCAGTGTGTGCTGGGCTCACTGTTTACCCACCTTGTCAAAGACTCTAAACTATGGAAATTAGTGTAGGGTAAGATTATCTTCCAGACTGTTGCTATCATTGTCAATGTATATATATATGCTGTCACTCACCTGTTAGTTAGTAATAGAGGACATTTACCATGACTGTATATAAGACATGTCTGTTATTATCATGATACTAGAATGATGCTTTCTAATTACAGTTGTTATATCTGAAAGGAGATGTATTCCTCACAGTATATATAGTGTATAATAACATAATTTGTCATTTAATACGTCTGTCACTGGTCCTCAGCTATGGGAAAGATACAGCTGTTTCTGGAGATGACATTGAGGTGGGGGATACCATACTGGTCTCATAGTATAAAAGAGTGAATTTACAGCACTATGAAGATTAATTATTATTTATGGTAATACGCAAACCTCTATTTTAAGATTCTGTGTATCTGTCCTATCCAACCCCTCTTTCTCTCACTGTATCTGTCCTATCCAACCCCTCTTGCTCCCTAACCACATTTTCATCTTTTCATCTAATAATCCTTAATCTTATTCATCTACCAACTGTCTTCTGACTTCTCTACTTCTCCCTCGTTCTTTGTGGCATGTTCTGCTTGATTGGCGCAGACGTGATCCTAAATCACAATAGTGCCACATAACTTGCTGCTGCCATAGAGAAAGAGACGTGTGTCTGGACCACATCAGGTAAGACACTGGGCATGAGCCACATGCTGCTCCACTTGTAATACAACAGTAGTCATGGGTCACATAATTTGTAATGGTTAAAGTAGGCAGGTCATGAATATTCTGCATGTTTTATCATCTAAAAACCTCCAGGGCTGTTAAACCATAATATAAGACAACAGATGACAATTGGTACAGTTCAGAAACTGGAAGTGTATTAGTTTCATTCAAACAATGTTGTATGTTGTTTATTTTATGTTGTTTATTACCTCGGCCATGTATATGAATCAATTGACAATACATCACTTATAACGTATATTTATTTTTTTAATGATAAACGTGTCAAATATACCAAATGATTTACCAAAAATAAATGTAAGAAACAATAATAATAGAAACTACACTGTAAAACTACACAGAGAAAAAAAAGCCCTGAAACACTATGGAACTGCCATAGATGTCAGTGAAGTCAATATATGGTCTGGTGGGCCCTGCTGTGAAAATGATAGTAAATAAGAATAAACAACTGCATTTCCTAAACATATATATTATTAGTCTGGAAGCTGTCTCGCACAGAGCAATGAACATGTCCTTAGCATCATGGTAGCTGAAAGAATCTAATGGCAACAGAAAACACGGCTCAATTTCCTGGGCCTCAACTTGTCAGATCAGTGAGACTTTGCTTCGCCTCTGAGCAAAGCGAGTTAATGTCAAGGGGACAGCCACAACGCCAAGTGACTTTTACATCTTATTAACTTTTAAACAAGGCCCTTACACAAAAGCTGCTTTTGCTAATGCTTCATTGCAGTCACACCAGAATAATGTACACGTGGAAAGGGACTTCTTGTCTCCTTGACACCAGGCATTAGCGGCATGTTTTGGCTGCGGCCCAGCTTTCTTCCCAAGCTTTTTATATGACCGCTGCCAAACTTTTGGCAATGCACAACGACGCTTTATCAAAGCGGCAATTCAGCATCTTTAAACGCATCTGCCAAGGAAACAAAAGCTCCCTCATTCTTTTTTTAATCCTAACTGCTTTAGCTCTCTGAATCGGCCCATGCTATTGGCGGAGGCCTTCACACACTGTGCTTTGTCGCTGGGGCTAAAAGGAGGTGTCAGCTCGGTGGCATCTGTCTGATTCTTTAATAAGTATACACAGTTCTGACAGTCTTGTTTTAAACAAAGTTTCTTATGACATGAGGACAGCAGTAGTTAATAATCCTTGCTGAATATGCAAGCCAACGTCAATCATTTGTCTCTACAAATAGTCAAAAGTTCTTAGTAACCCACTAAGCTTGGTGTTATGATATATGCAGTACAATACATATATATATATATACATATATATATATATATATATATATATATACATATATATATCTGTAACGTTAGTTACAGTTAAGCTTAGGGCCCATCACAGCTATCCCCCTTGTAGAAGGGTTTTTATAATTCTTTAAACTTTGTTTTCATAATGTATATAATAATTTTTATATACTTAAAGATAACTTAACTAGTGGGTGAACACTGTCATCTTCTGCCAAGAACCTAAGGGTTCGGAAATGTCCGAGCACAGATTTGTCATTTGTGGAAGAATTTACTCTACAGATCTAGTTTTTTATAGATGTAGATTACAAGAATTAAATATTAATGCATCTTCACTTACTATCATTGATATTCCATCAATCCTTTGTTTGCTTTGATTTGATCAGGCTGCAAAAGCCAATTATATCATCTCTAACCTGGCCACATTTTCTATCCAACTAGTCCACATATTACAATA
>JABWIB010001753.1:7691-23345 GCA_016617825.1 Platyplectrum ornatum | reverse complement strand
TCAGTTAGTTCGTTATAACCAGGTGAGTGACAGCTGAAAGCCCAGGAGCGGAGTATTATGTACCTGGCGGAATGGGTCATGTTGGAGGGTCTGTGTAAGTCATAGTCATTGTGTACTGTACATGTACTGCCCAAAGAGAAGGAAAATCGAACATTGGGCTAAATACACTATAGCTATACACATATACAAGGTAAGCAAGTTTGTAAATGCAAGCAAAATGTGAACTTTAGAGGCATTATTCCAGTGGTGCCTATGGCCTGTAGATGTCTTATGCTTAAGAAATTACCTAATAACCATATTTGTACTGAAATTACGTACAGTTAAAAAGATAACACACTTATACAAGTAAAAAACAAATAAAAGTAAAAAGATATCTATGTGTCCAAATGCTTTTATTTTCTTTTTAACACCAAGTTAATAAATATATCTCAGCTTGGTCTTTTTGCTGTACCTTTGATTTTATTATATATTTTTTATCAGTATTTTGTCTGTAAGTGAATGTTCTCTTTGCGCAGTCCTCCTGTGTGGGTGATTTATATGGCTGCCACAGCAAAAATAGAAGAGTTCCGTCTCCTGGAAACCTGTGTTTACTGCTTGCTAAACCTATACTATGTGTATTTTAATGTGTCTAATCGGAGCAAAGGAAAACGACTATTGTAGCAGTCTTTGGGAAGTAGCGATTACAGTCTAACAAATGCTATAATAACAACATAAGATATACATAGGCTGATTCTATAATACTCCGTACCCAACATCTTCCAGACACTACTACATTGTCATTGTGCGGTGCCTTATTCAAGTGATGCTAGAAACACTACTTCCACCTTAATCTCTGTGACCTATTGAAATTCCTCTCAAGGCTTCCCAGACTATGTTACTTGCTGGGTTCCACTTCAGCGCCTCAGATCTGGAGTGAGTCTGAGAGATGCTTTCAGCTCACTACACTTATCTCACCCATAAAATCTGGGACTTACCACGCCGCATATCACTAATAACCATTATCTACCAGCTCTGGAACGCCCACAATAAAACAAAGTGAAAGTAGTATCTCTCTGCCAAGGATTGTTAAAAAATAGTAATAATTCATACTTCAACACTGCATGAAACAGAAATCTTATGAAACATATAGCAGGGAAAATCAATATATTCCTTGATCATTCTTACTATTAACAAACATATATGCTGTATTCCTAAAACATAAGGACATCACACCACATGACATTAGACCGGGATGATTCTTCTTATAAAAATTATGATAGCTCAAGCTAATGTAAATGAAAAACGTGTTTGAAGCACTGCTAAAAAGACACAATAGGTGGGACGGAATGGTTGGAAAGAGGGATAATGGATGATGGAGGGGGGATTGTCCTTGCCATAAAATGAAGAAAAAAAGGATAGAAAGGTAAAGGAAGGAAGAAATGATAGGTGGTGTGTGTTTGTGACTATATAACTAAGGCCTGTTGCAGACAACAAAGTGGCAACATGTATATAGCACCGACCAAGGGCTTCCCCTACCCTTCCATTTCCCGTTGTCTAACTCTAACCTTCCCTTACCTGGTGCCTAACCATAACCTTTGCCTCCTTGCTGCATAACCATAACCCATTACTCCCTGCAGCCTAACCCTTTTCCCTGTCATTATACAAGTCCCAGCATGCTTTGTCAGGTATCAACTATGTCTATGCAGTTAAAGCATGCTGGGACTTGTAGTTTAACAACACCTGGGAGCCGCAGGTTCCATCATGTCCCTGGCCTACCCCTCCCCTACCTGCTTCCCCGCAGGACATGGAAATGTCTGCTAAATAATATTGTAGAATTGGTATCTGGTTATATTGAGAACACTGCTGGAATAACAACTCTTTGATGTGGTTTAGGTGTCAGTCACCCAAGGACAGGTTCTTGTGATGAAGAGGCTTTTTTCATATAGTTCATGATGAAGTTTGTGTGTAAGCTTGTAGAAGTCAACTATTTGTCTGTTCAGACAGGTGTATTTAAGTTAAAGCACAGATACCTAGACAGTGATTGTACCAGGATTTATTTATGTGCAAGTCAANGCCTTTGGCCTAAATTTACTAAGCTGAGATTACAGTGAGATTGAAAAGTGGAGATGTTGCCCATAGCAACCACTCAGACTCAAGCTTTCAGTTTCATTTTACACACTGGAGAATGTGAGCTCGAATCTGATTGAAAAGTGGGGCCCATAGCAACCAGTCTCACCGCTTAGTAAATGTAGGCCTTTGTGTTCAATTACTGTGTTATTTTTTATTCACTAAGAAGATTATTTTTTATTAGTGTCATTAATCCATTTAGGCAGTATAACAGGTATTTTACATTCAAATACGTCAAGAATATTACATTAATATGCGCAAAACAGGATTTTTTTTATTACAGTAGTCTGAATAGATGAATTAATAAATGATAATTTAAAGCATGCATTTAATATTATGAAGTGAAGTATATTTCCAAACTCTGCAAAATCTTCAAAATGTTTATTTAAAATTCTGTAGGTTTGTATTGATGGGACCCAATGCATATACAAATAAAAGACTTGTTATATTATGAGACAGGGTATTTATTTAAACATTTTAAGGAAGTTAGAAAGAATAAAGATAATAAAAAAACACATATCCAAAAAACAAAGAAAGAGTCTGCACAGACTGAATGGGTAAATATCAGCACCTGGGCCTTGACANAGCCGGCGTGCCCGGCGAAACACGCGTGTCGGCAGGTTGTTTGAACCAGTGACCGGACTGCTGCAGCAGACGCTAAGCGCTTTTATTTACCCACACTCATATTTGTTTGCATGTTCATATGTGAGCAGGATTTTAGACATTGTATTATCACTATGGTATATAAGGGGAATTGTAAGTTTGAGGGACGAATAGGGCTCCCCAGTGGAGTGAAGAGTACCTTGTGAGAGGACTTTTTTATTTTGTTTTTTTTTATTTATTATTTTCTAGTATAGGCATAGTTAGGGTATTGATTTATTGATTTTTTCTGTGATACGATCTTCATCTCCGTGTATCATATTCACCTACTTAATTATTCTAGTCTATTTGTATCTAATACTATGTGGGGGTGCAGTGATTTCAGCACCTAGCTATCACCCTAGGATAGTTATTCTAAGGGTGCAGCTAACAAATGAGCACCATTTCTCCAATTGATGAGTAATCTTTTCAGCAATGGTCTTCTGGTGATTTTTTATTAACTAGTGTATTAACTTAGTATCACTTTTGGATTATTTTATTGGTTTTTATTAAAAGTAAAATTTTAGGCTCAACGAGGAGTGCATCTCTATAATGGTCTTTCGGCGGGAGGAGGGGGAGCAACCCCCACCCTGTTTCACCGTTGTTGAGATAATAAAAAACACAATGATAAACATCAGAGGTTATAACAACTTTGTATAAGTTCAGAAATCCCTAAAGTAGGGATACAACATCCAAAATCTATTATTTAGACAAACACCTTTTAAACTTCATTATACATTTTTGTTTCTATATACAGTTTAAATCACCTATTATGAGAACTGCAAGAAGAAGCTTGGATCTGTTCTATTACAGCAGATAAGCTTACAATCTATACACAAGACACATAAAGTCGAAATACTAAAAATATGAATTTTAATATTGCAAGTATGTGTGGCTAATCATTATTATTATTTAGTATTATTAATTATTATTTATTATTAATTATTACTATTTATTATTAATTATTATTATTTATTATTATTTATTATTATTTAGTATGATTAATTATTATTATTATTATTATTATTATTATTATTATTTGTAAGAATCTCGTGACACAGTAAGAGGAATAGAAAGCTAGTGTGTAGGAAAGGGACTACCTGGGATTTTTGCCTGTGCGTCTCCCTGGGCCGGGAACATATTTTCACTTAGCACCAGTTTGATGTATAAGATCTGACAAGCCAGGCAGTAATAGGCCACCTGCATCACAGTCGCCATGACAACACTGAAAGACAATCCAAGATATCCTGCCCTGGTCACAGCTTATCTGGCCAAAGCCACAGAGTCTAATGGAAGATAGTAATTACAATCTTCCACTTGCTGTCAAAATTTCTGCACCGGATAATAGGCCTCCAGAATGATTTCATTCCCATCACATGGGAGCTTTAGCAAACATTGCTACAGTACAATACATGTACATGTAAATATTCCAGGCACAAAATAAAGCTTGCTTAGCCTATTATATAAAACAGAAGAGAGCCGTGCGTCGCCCCTAGCCCTGCATTTCTGCCTAAGCTAACTTCTGCATACAACTGGAAGGTACCAAAACCCATGAAATGCCGTATTCCCCGAGGATCTCCTTATATATATGATATATAGACATATAGCCACCTGCCTCTACAGGAGTATGCATGGTCACTATGCAAATATCTGTATATAATATACATGAAATGCTGAATAATTTTACATACATATACACACACACACATATATGGGATATATTTATGAATGAATAATGAATATGGGGGGTATTTACTAAAGGTCGAATTGTCAGCGTGAATACAAATCGGACCAATTCGCTTCGATTTTGAATTCGATCGGGGGCGCGAATTATTGTATTTACGAAGATTCGAATTTGAATGGTCGAATAAAATCGAACGCGATGTGGTCCGATTTCTGGGCGCGAATTCGCGTCGAATTATGCCTCCGGACCCTCAATTTTCTGAAATCGCGCTTCGATTTTAGGCTGACGTCACTGTTTTACACTTGTCAATTCGAAGTTTCATGAATGACTGTTCGCGGCAGCCTGTGCCATTCTTTACACAGGCAGTAACAACACTTTACTGTACGCACATTTGATTTCCATATTTTTTAGGATCACGACCAATACCTGTATGTATATTTTTGAACATGAAAAAAAAAAAAAATCAATACAAGAAGCATCCTAATAACATGTTAGCGTGAGCATATGTATAGGCTTTAAGAAATTGTGCCACTTTTGTTGAAAAACTTCTTGGATAACATGCATTGCTTATGGAAAAAACACAAATCGGGAGCCCTGGAGATGCGATTTTGTAAACGCGAATTCAGTCCTATTCGAGGGTCGAATTCACAATTCGACCTTTAGTAAATCTACTTGCCAACGGCGGAGATAGGGAAAAATCGAACATTCGATTTGCAAATCGAAGCTGTAATTCGAACGATCATTCGGACGTGAATTCATTCGGCCATGCGATTTTTCACAAAATCGGCCCTTAGTAAATACGAAGAGGGCGAATTCAGACCAAAATTCGACCTTTAGTAAATACCCCCCTATATCAGCATTTCTTGTACATTGTATGTAATGCCATCATTTCAGTATTCACTAGGAATCACTATGTACTAATTATGAAAAAGAGGCTACCACACTTAAGGGTTTTTATTTGAATATACACCACATTTAATGGGTAAATAACATGATTATTATATCAGAGGCATTAAGTGTTTACACAGCCTAAAACAGTGGCAAATGCAGGTGTTTGTGGAGTTTACAATACACAGAGAGCCCCCTCAATGTTGCTGTATTACATGTGGGTTATATTAAGGATCTGAAGATGGCACATGTATGTGTTATATATTAGGATCTGGAAATGACACACTATACAGTATATAGTGTACCATTCCCAAATCCCTAATATATCTCATATATATTACGATATATTTCTTCACAGAATCCTGTATACCTAATATGTACTTTATATAGTAATCTTTGTCAGAACCCTATACTATGTAACTGGCAGTGGTACATGATATAAAATACATATTAAATATAAAGAGGGTAAGCATATATGCATATACATTAAAATTTGTGAGTATATTAGAGGCCTGCAAATGATATATTATGCAATATATACCCAAATATGATCCATATATATGCAAGCCATGATCACAGATACCACTGGCAATGTGACATCGCAATGACAACATAAAGGGCCAATCATTGTGATCATAAGGGGCTCCCAGTATATCAAGTTATTAGAGAGGATTATAAACCTCATTTCATTGGGGGTATGTTATAGCCACTGGAAGCATCCTATAAGATATCTTACATTCTAAGCTACTAATGCACAATGGGACATAATAAAAATAATTATAATGAGCCAAGATGAATATGACAATGTCTTCACTTTGGAAAATAACAGGCATGCAGTCATTCCAATTGGCTAGTAACTTAATCGGGTTTAAGAATTTAAGAATATATGACTATGGAAAAAAAGAGGAGCAGTTATCTTTAATGTAAAATCATTCATGTAGAATATAGCATAAAATATCACATCATTTGAGACTGTTAGGGTAATGAAAGACATCAGGTACTCAAATAACAATAATGACAGTGTTTGCAAAATAGCCATAAAAACCAAACCAATGTAAATACACATTGAATTAAAAAGAGAAACAATTTAAAGATTACAGACAGCAGTTACATTAAGACGTAAATCTGTTTGGAGACATAATGAGAGAAAATGTGCCTAACTTGTTATTTGTATAATTACTTGGAAGCGCATACAGTGTGCACTGGCTAATGTTTTACAGCACAGAACATCTTTGCAGACAACATGCTTTCGTGAAAGAGGGGTTAAATGATGTCAGCAACTGATGTACTGAGCAAGCACTTCAACAAGTTTCAACAGAATGTCTAGCGCCCTTTTATTTTCAGCAATAATGTCTCCAGACAGCCGTATGCAGTGATATCACTGAGCAGTGTACTAGGGGTTCTTGCTGCTCATGTTAACCCCTTTAAGACGCAGCCTATTTGGTCCTTCATGACNNNGCCCTATTTTACACATTTGACATGTTACACTTTCTGTGGTAATAACTTTTTAATGCTTTAACGTATCAAACTGATTCTGAGATTGTTTTTTCGTGACACATTGTACTTTATGTTAGTGGTAAATTTTGGTTGATACAGTCAGGATTTTTGGCCGGGGGGGGGGGCAAGCACACAGTGGCCCATATATACATATATTGGCCATCAGCCAATCAGGGAACAAGCACTTTGACGCCACTCCTGGCAGCTGGGTCTCGCGGACTCATGAGAACCCGGTAGCCCATGCTGCCCTGCTGAACCACCAATGTACGGCGGTGGGGTACTTTTGTTTCTAAAGGGCCGGCCCAGACCCACCAATGATTTGGCCGGCCCAGGTGCCCAAACCAGCCCTCTCCTGATGGTGCCACCGTGACACTGGTCAGTATCTGTGTGCAAAATGCAAAAATAAAGTATTCTCCCTGCATGCAAACACTGACATTAAGTTTACATCCCCTGCAATACAACATGGTTTTGGTCCATAAATCCAATGATGTGCCCTAAAATAGATCGGTTTAAACAAAGAACCATTTCACAAAAGAAGCAATTGCAGCTCTAAAGTGAGGGCACTGCAATTAATGCTAAGAAAACTTGACTTGTGGTTTGGTTTGATACTGTGTAATGTCTTTTCTGCAGCTTCATAACATTACTAATTCAGTTATCCTCCTTGTGCCCCTATCACTGCATTGACACTATGGTTAAAGACAGTAAAGTCATGCTATGTATGTACTTTCATGGTGTCTTATAAATAAATGTTGCTATTATTATTATTGTTATTATTATTAAGAGGCTGAACTGGAGACTATTTGGTGGATGATAAGAAGTTCTAGAAGTCTAGTTTTGATGTAATTTAAAACCCATGAGCAAAATACCATATAGATCTGCAAACACTGAGCCTTACTATTCAGACATGCATGTTTTCACATTAAAATGGGGAGATGTCAGCAATATTTCCTGGTAGTATAGGTCAATATGAATTCAGAGGAAAGCCCATACTATATACCACACTAAATCGCACTAAACCACACTATGCAAAATTCCGAGCAAACCATCATAATGCACCAGCCTGATGGTGATATAGTCCAGTGTATTATTATAAGCCTTCTGCGCTGTGAATTTAGTGAGCACTTAATAGGAATTCTGAACAATTTGATTATCAGCACTTGGACAAACTAGTCTATGTATACAATTATTGACACAATTATTGTATGTAGGTAGCGTAAGATGGAACACTTCTTTATGATTAGATCTCAGCTG
Organism: Platyplectrum ornatum; assembly: GCA_016617825.1. NCBI lineage: Eukaryota > Metazoa > Chordata > Amphibia > Anura > Limnodynastidae > Platyplectrum > Platyplectrum ornatum. Next base: position 15,280 of record JABWIB010001753.1, on the reverse strand, counting down.
TCAGAAGGTATTGGACTGGTCTGGATGGATCAGACTGCCTTCTGATTGGCTAGCAGAATAAAATCTATAACCATAATCCATTTGAGATCCACAAAACTTGCGGTACAATGTGAAGTCTGGATCGGGCCTAAACGCTGACATTAATAACAATGGACATTCCTTTCCATAGTGATCAAAAACCTCAAAATAGGCGTATGGTTGTGTGTGCAACAGGTGCTACACAAATGTCAGGGATACCAAACGAATGTGCCGACATGTACATTTATAGTATAGATTATTTTAATAGCTTTTAGAAAACCACCACATTTGTTCCAATGTATAAAAAAAATGCCTAACTTATCGAAGCTCTCACTGTCATGGGCTCCAACAGTAGTGTGTCTGAAGTTGTTTCTCACAATTATTTTTCTATTAAGGGAAAAGGTTGTGAATCTCTACCCTTATATTACTATAATGCCTTACATTTAACCTCTAATTCCAAGTTAATTGATGGTAATACCCCGTTCACACAGACTACCCGGGTAAATCTGTTTTTAACAAGCAGGGTTGTTAGCTGTGGATCTGAATTTCCCTGGTAATTAACCCTATTCACAGTGCTGAATTACCCTGGTAATTCACTAACTACCCTGGTAATTCACAAACTACCCTGGTCCTACATCGTTCACACAGATCCAGGGTTGTTAGTAGTAATTTTAGCGCCGTTCACACAGAGCACGCTTTAACCCAGGAAGTTGGCTGAATTACCCGGGTAATAGCCCTCTGTGTGAATGGGGTATAACATATGGCAGTATTAAATAATACACCATTCAAAAATATTAACTCATTTGCAAAATCCATCAAATGTAATTATTCCTGTATAGCTCCCCTGGAGCAGATAAACATATGTAGTGGTGTTTTTCTGAGACAAGTGAAAGGGTTACCCAAGATTTCACATACTATACTATACTGCTGGCCTGATGCCAGTTCAAGGAAACTGTTTAACTCTCTCCCTGCCACAACGCGATTTAGTGTACAGAAGGCTGCATTTCTCAGGGACAGGAGTGGCTAACATGCTATGAATTTCATGGGTGGGGTTTCTAGACGACAGGTTTGCATTGCGATGTAGTTTTGGAAAGCAAAGTGGGTCAGATTAAATATTACTTGAAGGGTGTCAGGGATAAGGAACTCACACTGCAAACCTGCTTGCAACAGCACATAGTTTTCATGTGTAGGAACACTGTTTGGCATGGCAAACACTGTGGGAGTGGTTGGCCATTTATGGATGTGATGATGAATATAAGAAGCTATTTAGTGTAACCTGTGTACATAACTACAGGAGGCTGTAACACATGCATACAACGCAGCCTGCTCCATACAAGAGACGGTGTGTCCAACGTGGTAAGGGGTCTAAACACCTGTAATACCCCCTGTGTTACTCTATGACAGGGAACATGATGATGCAGTATTACCGCTTGAATACCCAACCTTACATTAAACTAATCTGGTATAGTAAGATAAATGATACACTACACACTGGTGTGATCACAGAATGACCCGATTTCAACTTACAATGGGCGGAGGCTTCGAATGATTTACTATTCTCTGTAAAGTGCTGGTGGTATAATACTGAAAGTGTTCAAGGATCCTTAGTGATTAGCACTTGTGACACTCAGCAATAGGGCAATGGGTTCGATTCACAGACTGAGCCTTATATGTGTGGAGTCTGCATGTTCTCCCCGTGTATGTGCGGGTTTCCTCCAGGTGCTTCGGTTTCCCCACAAACTCAAAAGAGAATGTATATATCTTATCAGGCACGGGATGATATAAATGTCAAATTATTATTATTTTCCTTTTTTAAGTATTTAAATAAAAAAAAAGAATAAAATAAAAAATTCTAATGTTAAAAACACACAGTCAAAGACACACAGTGTGTATCAGAAAATATTCTGACCCATGTCTGACAACAAGTGAGTAAAAGCAGTTTGGAAACTTGTCCTAACATCTAACACATAAAGGGTGTGTTGGGGACCTGAGTGCGGGCTGTGCCCAGGGAGGCTGTGCCTGTGCTTCCCACGCTCACCTCACACTGTGTTCAGTGATGCATGGAAATGCTGGGAGCCATTAGAAGTGATGTCAGCAATTACATTATTTCCACTTATCCTGCGTCCCAGCCAGCTGAATGATGTACACAACTTGAACCTTTTACTAGTCAGCAGTTCAGTCAGGGGAAGTAAAAACCTCCCTTGTTCTGCTTCAATTCATCACAGTCACATTCAATGTAACATATCACTCCTTCTCTACAGGCTGTACAGCAATCAACCAGGCCCGATAACAATGTCACTGCAGCTTGTGTACCGCCTGGATTAATCAATGTTAGCAACTCACCAAGTACTAACAAGTGACACAAGAGAATGACTTACCACCTAGCAGGAATTATCCTGAGGAAGCAAGTTATAAAAACCATGGAGTCATTGCATTAAGGGTGTTTACCTAGCATTCATGTAAAAGGCCATTACCATTACATACAGACTGTTCAACATTGATAATTCAGTGGTCTATCAAAGAACAGCAACAACAACTGCCTGACCCTTTCTTATAATATTAACATTCAGATATAATGTATACATACTATGCTCCCATCACTAAACACTTTAAAAGTGATCTATACATGGAGCCCATCTATTGCAAACAGCGTAAGGGAGAAAAAATTGCGTTATTTAGCTTGCGGCTCATTGAGCCGCGTACATAAAAACAGGAATCCCCAGTACCATAAGAGACAGGAAAAAAGTTTTCCTGTCTTCACGGCGAATTGAATCAGCCCCATAGAGATCCTAGGTTAACATGTATTTAAAAAGTGCATATTCCATTTATAAACCATGGTCTGGGACACAACATGTAACTTCTGCACACCTTTCAGGTGTATAATAACCTTGTACGATTATTAGCAGCTGCTATGATATTATGTGTGCCAGCTTTCTGCTCGGAAAATTGCCTCAACTCTTCACGCAATGGGTTCCAGCTCACAACATTTTAAAGTAGAAACAAATAATAAAATAATAATTATTATTTACCTCTAAGCAGTTGCAGTTTTGTCGTTTAGTTTAACATTTGTAGGTGACATTATTTGTGTTAGTCTAGCAGTTGGTGTGCTATTGTCACTATGTCTAGGGACAATATTTTTACCTACAGCTGTCATTAAACAGTTTGCATAATCCTATGAAATGATAAATCTCTTTTAGAGATACATCTCCTCCTCTAAAGCCTCTTGGCTGCCTTCCCATTAAATTCCATTTCTAACCTAGAAAACTCTCCTCCTCTCATTGAAAGAACTTGCCAGTTCTGTCTCCACGCTCTTATTTTGGGCTGTATACTGTACTGTAATCTATACTTTTCGTATACTTAGTCTGCCTAAACACAAAATAACTTCTCTAATTATTGGGATTCTCATTTCTTAGTTATCTTTCACACTGTTACACCTCATTTTCTACCAGACTGAGTGATTACTTTTGTTAGGAAGCAGTTATATGGAATAGTAAACCCTCATAAAATAAGGTACCTTAGATTCCAATGTTTACACAACTGATCTAACACATGACATATATTACAGTTCTGACATACGAAAGCAACTGCAAAGCTACATGTAAAATCAAGGTAGCTCATTTTAACAAAGACAGTCACCTACACGGGGCCGGATTCATATCCCCAGTGCCCGTACGTCCAGGGATGCGGAAGTGGGGTGTGAACTCCCCTGTTACTCCCCTCTCTCACAGTCGGAAAAGGCACCCTTCACTTAACTCCTCTGTGCGGATCAGCGGGCTGTGCAACCACTGTCTGCACAAATTCCTTGCTACCCCTCCCCAATCCTTAAATTAGCTAGCGTAGCGTAATTTGGGGGGGAGAGTGGGTGAGGATTGGGTGGTTTAAGTTCCAGCCGAGAATATCTGCCGCGTCCATGCGCTATAGGGCACTTTTACATTTTACCCGACTTCCACATGAGTGTGTTATCAGATTAAAAGTGAAACAGTCCATTAACTACTGATATTTATGCTGATTCAGTATCCTATTTTGCTCAATATAGCGCGAAGGGATTGGAATATTTAAAATGATATCACAAATGACGTACAATCACGACAGTCTACTACTGAGCGCACCAAGTTCCAAGGCCAAGCGAGCAGCCAATAATAGCCATGCAGAGGGTGACGTCATACAAGTGGGGTGAACAGCGGGACTGTCACTGGATTTTTTTTGCCATAAATTAAGCAACAATTTTAAGAATTTGCCATATACAGTGTGGCTATTAAGAGCATTCCATATAACATTTCGCAAAATAAACTTTGTCTAAAAGAAACTAAATTTATCTATACAGAAGACCTGATCAGTTGGACACATCTGAAAGGGTAGTGGATAAGTGGAATAATACGCCTATATATAAATATTTCTTGAAGAGTTATACCCAGGTATTTGCGTTTACGTACAGCCCCCCATGTGACATTATCATGGTGTGACGTCATGATATCCGTCCAGGAACGGGGACGCTGATGATGCTGGCGTACTGGTGTCTCAGTGAGTTCTGGCATGCAGCGACAACAGAGGAAATACAGATAGAAAGCTTTCACATAGGAGAGTGATGGTGCTGAACCTCCGCTCTGGCTTGGCCCAGGACAGTAGGTCCGGCTGTACCCCCCTGATGGTGGCCCAGGAAGTCATATCATGCTATAAACAGATATCAGCCATACCTATGCTGTCAGACAATGCTGGGTCTTTTAGTTACACCTGGAGTACCAGCAAATGCTTATGACTCATTTAGGACATTCAGGTGCATTATTTCTCTATAGATTATATACATTTGAACATAAATGTAAAGAACTGAAATGTTCAAAATTATATTTAAAAAAAAGCAATGAAAATTATCTAAAAACCCCTTCTATAGTGCAAAAATCTATGTTTGTAAGAGAAAACATGGATACAATCTGTGACACAGAAAATGACTAAAACAAACATGTGCTGTCACGTTCAAACAACATCATGCAAAATCCCCATCAAAAATAACAAATAAAAAATTATCCTTTGGTAAAGGCTGCTATACAAATATATATATATATATATATATATATATATATATATATATATATATATATATATATATATATATATATATATATATATGTATATACAGTCAGTCAGACACAATACTTCAAATAAAGAACAATCAGGATTTTTCTTATTTTCCTCAATATAGTGGGATTGGAATATTAAAAAGGGAATCACAAATGACATACAATCACGACAGTCATAAATTAACTACTGAGCCCACCAAGTTCCCTGCAACACAGATATCATGAATCATACGGTGCGGTGAATGGCAGGGCTGCCAGGTCATACTATGTATTCCATTTTTTTTACATAAATTAAGCATTTTAGAATGTGTCAGAAATATTTGTCAGCAGCCTTCAGTTTCTTATGGTGGAACATTGAAGATGTCATAAAAGTATTGTGTGACTGCCAGAGTCAGGTTAAGAACCACTGATTTAGACACTTGGCATTGTATCCACGCACGCACGCACACTTCTGACTGCAAGGGGCTTAATCACATAGAACTATGGGGGTCTTTATGGTCACATCTGTAAACTGATCACTTGTAAGCTTAGGCCAGCTGGATGAGACAGAATTCATTCGGACCTAGTATTGTTCATTTGCATGCATGCGCAACTTGAACAGTCCAACAAAGAAGTCTTGGATTAGTATGCTTCTTCTTTTTCTGTGTATAGACCTGTGGTCCTCACAACTGAATAAAGCCATGGTTCACAAACTGTATGTGGGGACCACAGAATGGGTCGTGCCCACGTCTGCATGGGGTCGCGCAATTCCTCAGAGAGACCATCGCCCAGCTGCCTGGCGCTATAGGACTGGAGGGGTGCCAAAGTGATACATAATTTGTCACATAGGATTGCCAGTTGTCATCATCAAATATTGCAATGTCCAAAGGGTTAAAAGGGGCTGAAACCTCATGAAGCTATATAGTTTAGTACAAAACATATACTTACCGCGGTTTAAAATGATAATCTGATGTCTTGGTCAAAAATGTCACCAGATCTTTTTTTAAAAGTTTTTAAATATATAGGGACATTGTTCTCTGTGACTTCCTGGGGTCGTGTACATTTGTTTTTGTCAGATGGGGTCCCAGAGCAAAATAGTTTGAGAACCCAAGGAATAAAGTAAAGCATTAAGATTGTGACACCAAAAATTATCTGACAATGTATTATTAGTGTATTACTTCTTTTGTTTCTGCAATACAGTATACGCTTCACAGACTACAGTCCCCCAACCAGCTTAGAGAGTAGTAAAACAAAATATTTCATGCGGCATGGAGGTTGCAATAGTAGACATGGACCTATATTTACTAAACTGCCGGAATGGAAACATGAAGATATGGCCTACAGCAACCAATCAGATTCTAGCTCTAATTTTTACATACTATAGAATGTCAGTCAATATATGATTGGTTGCTATGGGCAACACCTCCACTTTTTCATTCCTGCAGCTTAGTAAATATAGGCAATGGACAGTGACAGTATGATTTGTACTGCACCAGCAATAAACAGTGCCATCACTGCAAACTCATATGAGCCAGGACCTAATTTCATTCCTTATAAGAACATAAAACCACAGAATATACAGAAGTATGAGTACTCCAGGAATTCCTTCCCGCATTGTGTTACAGCACCTGTGCACGATGGCACTGTTCAGTTTACGAATTAAAAATGGTTCTACGCACTGCTTGCTCAATCAAAGGTAATATTTCATTTTGTAACATTAAGCAAAAAAACAGATACATCGGTTACTGTGGCCAAACGCTATAGTAGGAGGCGCTCAACAACATTATGCAGCCATTCTCCACAGAGCTCTTCCTGTTTTGTCGTTTAGATAGCTCAGGATACTTCTGCTTTTGTTATTTTGCTACTTTTTCCTAATAAGAATAACAGAGCAATCTGTGCCGTTTCCTGTAGTAAAATGGCGATATTACATTTATTTCAAAACATTCACAGTTCATTTCCGCTCCGTATACACATGCAACTGGTCCTTTCTGCATAACATACAAAGACCTCATCTACTAAACTGAAATCAACTGCTGAAGACAGTGACACAGCTTTAAGCACACCACAGATCTAAAACAAACACAATAATTGCAGGGCTTTGCTATAGGCTGGGGACTCTTATACAATGATGGGTTTTTTAGAATACCTCTTAATGAAACATATGTATGTCTTATGACAGTTGTGTAAAAAGTGTATCCAGATCCACAAAGTTCCTTTACAGAGCATTTATTTTGACCTTCTTAATCCAGTACTAGATCAGGACATACAATGGACTGAATCCAGACTTATGTACCATTGAACCAGTGTAAAGTTATGAGTGGGTAATACCATGTACAATTGCAGGGGGGTGTGTGTGTGTGTGGGGGGAAGGAGGTAAAATGAATGTCAGTGTTTGCATGCAGGGAGAATACTTTATTGTTGCATGTTGCACACAGATACTGACCAGTGTTACTGTTACACTGTTATTAGAATAGAAAACATCATCTAATAAAATGTACCTCGCCAGCGATTTAACAT
>JABWIB010001752.1:53849-67001 GCA_016617825.1 Platyplectrum ornatum | reverse complement strand
TAACTTCATTATCTGTATAGAAATAGGAGACAATGTGTGATTTCTATCATCATAACACAATGTGTGATTTCTATCATCATAACACAATGTCTTCTTCACCTGAATGAGCATCAGGGAGATTATCCAGCACTTCAGGGAGTCAGGGAGATCACCCACTTTTCAGAGAGTCTCTCTGATATTCAGGGAGAGTTGGCAACCATGCATCAGGCTACTTATGAAAGCAAACTGAATAAGAAATTAAAGCGGACTGTGCAAGGTATTATGAAATTCTTACACCCGCACCAAAATCCTTGACAGCCAGATTGGGACGACCCACCTTGTGTAGAGTGTGCAAGGTGCACAGAGCGAGGCATTTAAATCATACAGTAATGGTTTGGCTAAGCCCTTCTCTCCATACCCAATGGTACACTACGGAAATGTTAAGGAAGGGTTCTGGGTTTGCAAGAGGAGTGCATGTAAATTAATACAAATGGAATTATGCATAAATGTACGGAAGGTCCTGTCCCATATTATCCATTAGAAATAAATGCTACATCCCCAGCAAAGGTTTTTAAAATGTATTTTATTTCTAGTAATATTTATGTGAGATTTATATAAGTGAGATTAGAGACAGAAAGCAGGGCATGGCACATACCTACGCAGCAATAACTCTAAACAGCCACACAAAACAGGCATTACTCCCTCTAACTGCCCAACCATACCTGCCTACTGGTACTGGATTGGATTCCAGTTATTCTGGCCTCCTTATACATCTGCTCTTATGTTTCCAGGTCCACATCTAAATAACAGGGGGACAGAATGATATGCCTGAGGACGGACAGATCATACCATCACCATACTCCACCATATCCCCCTTCTGCAAGTTTGCTCCTTCCCTTGCACAGACAGAGTGAAACGCCTGCAGGCAGGGCCAGTACTAGGTCCACATATTTAGAAGTGGTTTTCAGCAAGCTACCAAATGAGAATACTTACAGCAGCACATAGTATTTCAGGACCTTACTGTGCTGACCTTGTAGGAGACACAAGCTCCATTTGTTCATTTTATTTAAGACAATCAATGGTAATAAAGGCAATTAGGGCGCACCAATGGAAAATGCCCAGATCTGCTTGTGTGGCTTCTACAATGATCTTGTTGACCTACTAATAACTGAAGCAGTTTTGAGGTTACTTCTCAGTTTTGGACAGTGAATATATATACTTTCTGCATTAACTTTTTAAACTTTACCACAACAATTATCTGATGTCACATACTAAACATTTGGCCCCAATGCCAGTTTAACAGTGAATGGTGAGTGCCCACACCATAATTCCATTACTAGGTCACATTAGTGAGACAATTCAATGTATTGTCTACTCTACCAGTGAAGGCCATGGAACCCGCACTGCCTGCACAGCAAGTGAATTGTGCTGCAACAAATGGTTATATTATTGTGGTTATGTCATTTTCCAATCGAGTGACCTGCAATGTATTTTACTTTCCATTCTGATACATTTTCTATGAAAACTAGAAATGTCAAACAGCTGTGTTACACAATACAATACAAGAATCATGTAAATGACATATCCAGTACAAAATGCTTCTGTTACAGGCTAGAGCTTCATTGTAGCTGAATGCATGGTGATATTAATGCAATTAGAGATAATGCTGGTGCCCTAGTTAAAAAAAAAAAAGATTTTGAATACAGAACATTCAGTTTTAACCTTTCATGTAATGACATCTACATTTCTATATTTGCACCAGGGGGGGGAATTCACTAAGCGGAGAGTTTGCTGGAGAATTTGAAAGGTGGTGAAGTTGCCCATAGCAACCAATCAGATTCGAGCTCACATTCTCCAGTATGCAAAATGAAACTGAGAGCTTGAATCTGATTGGTTGCTATGGGCAACTTCACCACCTTTCAAATTCTCCAGCAAACTCTCCGCTTAGTGAATTTAGGCCCAGATCCAGTTATATCATAGTGATAAAAAGCCAGTGTTCTATAAGCATACCCCCCCAACTGTCCTGCTTTCTGCGGGACAGTCCCGCTTTTGGGGGTTTGGGTATGTGCCGGGGCAGGGCTTATGTGTCCCGCGGACCAGACCCAGCAAGTTGTGAGGTACATTATAAGTAGACATGGGGCCTAATTAATAAACAGAGAGATTGCAGGGAGATTGAAAAGTGGGGATGTTGCCCAATCAGATTCAAGCTCTCAGTTTCATTTTGGAGAATGTGTGCTTGAATCTGATTGGTTGCTATGGGCAACATCCCCACTTCCCAATCTCCCTGCTTAGTAAATATGTCTTCTTGTATGTGTTGTTTAAAACAAAGAGATATTTAACAAATGACTCGAAACATGCTATATATTCTTCTTTATATATTTAATGGACTTTATTTTATAATACACTATTCCATACCTTCCAACTGTCCCGCTTTTGGGGGACTGTCCCGCTGTGCCTCCCACCTCCCAGTTTGTCCTGCTAAGGGGCAAATAAAATTTTTATATGATGCCACGAGTCACAAGGGGCTTGGGTGGGAAGGGGACGGAGTCGGGGTGTGCCAGGGCGGTGTCGTGCAGGTCCGGGTGGCTTATGTGTCCCGCGGCCTGGACTGTGTAAGTTGGGAGGTATGCTATTCTTTATTACTTTTTTCACCTATCTACCTAGCCATGATCCACATGTAGCTTTGTAGAAATGTTCACATTCTAAATCAAATAAAGAGGACCACACCATTACAACAACGATCAATAGACAGACACATTATCAGCTTTTCAAATGAGTTTTTGAGCATACATATAAAGAGGAGTAAGGGACAACTCTGGATCACTCATGTTTTTCATCTTGCATTGCCATAAATAAGGGACACCATAACATTTTTAACCAGGTTCTCAAGGTTATTGCCTGATTATGCCTTCAAGTCACAAATAAAAGTACCTGAGAGCTACCTCTTTCACTCCCCTGTCTCCCTCATCGTGTACCAGGCTGTTTCTAAAACATATTTTCAGAATGAACCTAATGGAGTTTTACACTGAAGACATTTTATATGTCACACTAATATTATGTTGCACCGCTTACACATAACATTATGTATCACCTTGTTGTATAGCCAAGATCCATGTGAGTGAATGTCAAAATCAACGCCTCTGTAATGGGCTTTATATGAGCCTTACATGAAGTGCCAAGCCATTCCTCCCGACAAAAGGGTCTTCATAGCCAACAGGTGCAGCTCACGAGATCAGTTACCTTCTGATAGCATCTTAATCTTCAGTTTATATTTAGTTTTTTAGTAAGGAATACAATAAACAGTATAATATAACTGATTTAAATACATTTAATGTTGGGAAGATATAAGGGTTATGCTCTGATATATCTTTTATGATGTTTCCTTTAGGTAAAGGCAGATATTTGTGACCTGGGATCTACTTGTTGTCCAGCTTAATAATAGCACCAATAATAATATCCACATTAAATCACAGCGTAAAAAACAATGGATTGGATCTAAAGTGTATCAATCATTACGAATCAGGATTTGTAGGATCCTGTAATAATTTTAGTGTCCGGACTTGGCAGGGTGGGTAGAGGGGTTTGTGTCCACCTGTAGTATGTACTGTGGGAGGGGGGGAGGGTTAAATAAATAGTACAATAAGCCCTTACATACTATACAGCTTTCCGCACTGCTCTTAATTTAAGTAAGTTTAAGGTAATGGTGAAGATGCAGATTCCTGTATACAGGGGCATAGTGTTCCCCCCTATGCATGAGAATCTGCATACTGCAGTTTTCAGTGTTGTTTGATATTGGTAATATTATTGATTATTGGTATTGGTAGTATTGGTGCCATTATTTCATGTGGGTCAACTCTTCCTGTTAGACATGAAGAATAAGATGACTAGTTACTAGTGAAATGTTGTTGCCTCCAATAAATATAGGTAAAATAATTATTATGTTGGAAAATCAATTTAAATAATCAAAAATGGCTCGGAGTCTTGGTAAGGGAATCATTCTAGGTTTGGTTGGGTCGCAGCTCACACAATGTTTTATGATGCACAGAATATTTTTTTAATAACATTTCACAACATGGGACCTCCTATACATTCCCTGCCTACATGGGACAACCTATACATTCCCTGCCTACACATTCATTAATTTCCCATTTTGCTCTTTCAAGGAAGAGTTATTAAGGGAAACTGCATTAAGATGTAATAAAAAATATGTAAACAACACACGTAATTAATAGTTCCCATTAGTGATCTGCAAATTGCAGCAACTTTCCATGTAAATTGAGTTGTAACAGGAGCTGGCCACTTCATGGAGGAATGCTACAAGCAGTGACTACGCTGTAATTGTGGTAATCGTCACTGGTGACATTTACTGGAACTCCTTTGAACCTGGGTTTTCGTGCGGATCTCTCTGCTCTATGATGATGCTGGTGATATGAGTAGGTGGCACTGTACATGCAGGCTGTGTAAAATGTATTGTAACACCTTTAATGTAACATATCCTTCTATAGTACTTGTAGAAGCTGGCATACCTTACTCAGGACTGTCTCTAAACACGCGGGGCTGATCCAGAGCATTTACACAATTTTTAGGTGCATGTGTAGATCTGAGTAAAGCCACATAGCCTACAATGTGAGGGGTGCAAACTCATTTACATTTTATTGCATATAAGAAAAACACTTTGCTTTTGCACAAATAACTCAAGCTGCAACGCTTATGTTTTCACAAGCATTTCTTCCTGTATCCCGGGAGAGTCAGCAAATCTTCTGGGCCTGAGGCAGTGATTGGTACTATGAAAGGCCAAGACTTGATGACATTCATAGCAAATGTATGGATTTCCCGTTCAGGGGGCAGGGCTTTGGGCATGATTGGTAGAAATCGCGCCTTCATCCCCCACCCTCATACTGCCAACATGGGAGGGAGAAGCTAAAAGTCGGCAACCCTGCCCTAGTGTGATATGAATGGGGCAGTGGTCGAAGTGGACATTTGGAAGTGGTGGTATGTATGATTTTTGATGGCTAAGTATTTAGTATATTATCATACCTCCCCCCAACTGTCCCGATTTTAGCGGGACAGTCCCGCTTTTGGGGGACTGTCCCGCGTTCCTCCCTCCTACCAGTGTGTCCTGCTATGGGGACAAACTGACTGGAAAATATTTTTTGTTCGATTCCCAGCGATCCCGGGTCGAAGAGAGGGCGGAGCTTCGATGAGGTGGGCAGGGTTTTGGCGTTTAGGGGAGTGGCTGGAAGGGGTTTGGTGGGGTTTGGCCAGGCAGGGGCGGGGTTTGGCCGGAGCATGGGAGATATGTATTAGTAGTATTTTATGACAGCCGTTTCTAAAATATGAATATACTTATTTGTATCTGCTGCCACGAACTTGTACTAGAGTCAAAAAGCTAAAAACCAAACGTACCAGTAACTGACCACATGTCACTGTCTGTGTTATTATACTGTAGCCTGCTTTTCCCATGCTATTTTAGACATTGTCTTCCAGCCTGCAAGAGCTTTCTCTTTCACACATGTTCTCTTTAGCTCGTGTTGTGTTCTCACAGTGTTTACTGCCTGTTTTCTCAGTTGTTTAAGCCAGTACGTTCTTAGTGACATTTATATACACACCTTATACTTCTCTCCATGTCGGTTTTGTGACATTCACTGTGAACATTATCTGATGATGAAGATGTTTAGTAATAAAATAGGACTTCAGACACTTGGGGAGACTTTGTATTATGTTAAATCTGATCAGAAGCCTGTACAACCATTAATCCATATGGGGACCCCATGACAGTGCACTTACATCCCTATTACGTGAAGACTCTAATGCCTCTGTAAATACGAAACATGCACAGAGGTCTGGATTCTCAGTTGGTCTTGCCTCTAATAACACTTTCACTGTTACTAATATCAGGAAGTGTCCCATTTTATGAACCCATCAACTTTACTTCTATTGGCTGGATTCAGCTTTTCACTCTCATGACTTACACTCATGAGTTACACTCTCATGGGTAAAACCATGGTGAATTGCAGGGGAGGTAAAATGAATGTCAGTGTTTGCATGCAGGGAGAATACTTTATTTTTGCATTTTGCACACAGATACTGACCAGTGTTACTGTTACATTGTTATTAGACTAGGACTAGGAAACATCAGCTGTCACCTGTTATGCTGATTCCAACGAATTAAATTTACCTCCCCTGCAATTCAACATGGTTTTGCCCATGAGAGTGTAACTCATGAGTATAAGTCATGAGAGTGAAAAGCTGAATCCGGCCCTATGTCACAATACACAAGCTCCATTATCATTCTAATTTTCAATAACTTGATTCTCTGTGCTTCAATAATGGCAGGTGTAAATCTATGGGTTACTAATCTAACTAAGTAATCTATTAGTACAGTATATGCTCACACTAGTGTAACATATCCCCCATATAAAACAACATAATTTATAATATATATATATATATATATATATATATATTACCATGACATAAGAAAATGACACTCTTTATAATACGTATATATACAATCTAATTTTAGCTCAATCAGTTGATATACTCCAGAAACTGAAGACAGTACAGACAGACAGACAGCAGCATATGATGGGAAGCAGATTATTCAGTGTTGTCCCTCCTGATAACAGACTATACCGCAAACACTGAACTCTCAGGGATGGTGGAAACCAATTGCAGGTGTGGTGTGTTTGTTCTATTGAACACATTTACAGAATTTACTATTTATTATTATAGCATTTCTACATTTCAGGAGATAATTCAAGCAAACACAAGACATAAAAATACAAAGCCAGGCATTTTAACCTCACCCTGACACCCTGACATCAACGAAATAATAGAACTTATTCTGTACTCTATGGGCATATGTCATGCAAGAAAGTATAGTGGCCTTCATCCAATGTCATACATTATCTTTATAGCTTTATAGCTTCCATCTAACCACATGTATAAATAAAGCTAATGCAAAAAATAAAAGAAAGAAATACAAAGACTCAAAAATAGTTGTGATGTAGTAATATATTAGGCTCAAAAAATACATATAAGCATTATAGGCTACTGATTATTAAACAGTCCAGGGAGAATCAGGTAATAAAACCATAATACACATATGTTGTTAGTGTCAATGACCTGTTTTCTAATCCAGTACCTAAGTTTTAACAATCTTATCCTTTGATCTTGTTGCTTAGTCATGCATTACATGTCGTAATAAAAAATCTGAAAGAGAATATACCACGTAGGCTTAGATTTCATCAACAAAACATACATTGTGTGCTCCATTAGATGTCCAAAGTCATCCACTATACTACCCCAGTACTGAAGTGATTTACCAGGACTCCTCACAATGACAGGAGGAAGACATGTCTACATCTATACACAGCTGCACATTAAACAGGTAACTACTGTCTTATATAGTGCCATCAGATTACATATTGCTTTACAATTTGTATCAGACAGAATTGGTGGGGAAGGGGGAACTGCCCGCAGCCTTACTTTATAAGAGATTGACAAATAGGTGCAATTACACATACACTAGGGCCAATTTAGTCGTCTGTCAATTAGCCTACTTTACCAGTATGTTTTTGGGATATGGGAGGAAAATGGATCACCCCAAGGAAACCCACACAGACACAGGGAAAACATACAACTCCACACATATGTTATAAATAGTGAATATAAAGGTGGTGAAAGTGGTTAATACCATGCTGATACATAGAAACATAGAAAGTGACGGCTGATAAGAGCATTATGGCCATCCAGTGTGATACTTCTCCTGTTGCATTATTTGTAAAACTATTGAACTCTATTCCCATATATATATATATATATATATATATATATAAATATATATATATATATACCACAGCTTATAAATTTACACGTCACACCAGCGTATATTAATTATTGTCATATTTTCCATGGTTTTCTAATATTCTAGCATTTTATATAGATGTCTTTTTCAGCATTTCCTGTAAGGTGAGTCTTACCATTGTATATGATGATGATCTGATAAGGTAACAGGTGGGAGAGTTACTTCTGCAGTATAATGTTTCCTATTTCCGCTGACATGATCTCTCCCATTCCACATTGTGTCTTCCTTTGTATACGATTTTTACCTTAAAGACATCATAAAGACGTTTGTGATGAGTGTAAAGGATTCTGTTCTTGCATTTGCTGGATGACTGAACTGAAGGCGGGAAAACACCTGAGACAGAGCTGCTACAAACATAAAGACATAGAAAAAGAGGAATACATAAACCTAATTGCCTGCAGTCCTCTTGCATACTAGTTTCTGTCATGTAGAAGTTATATGTGCACAACAACTAAGCTGATAAGGCACTATATACAGTCTTATAAATAAAGCCTATTTAAAACCAACAATGGTTTATTTACTTTATTTTCCTATTATTTTAATTGTATTTCCATGAACTTTGTAAAACCAATCTGTACTCAGCTATATATATATATATATATATATATATATATATATATATATATCAAGAAACCTGAAACTACGCAACATTTTACCAGCTATAGAAACGTGCTCTATTATCTGGCGGATTCAGTTCCCTGATGGAACCACGCAGTGAGTGCATGTGCAGTTATATAAGAAGTCTCTGTGCAGCAAGGTAACTTTTACCTGAAGTCTGGATCAGGTCCAGGTCCAGATTGTGAGGATCTGTTGTAAATATGGGGCTTAATCCAGATAATTGCAAGTCCACATGGAGACTCCTGCCATAGGTTTTCTGCTCCACCCTTACTTAAAATAATGCAGGTGCGGAAAGCACATAGTACATAAGCCTTATTGCACTATTTACATTTAAATGTACCTGCACCACTGTTTGTACTGCACATTGATATTACATTTGTAAGTTACCAAATAGTAATAAATAAGCATCAGTTTTATGTTACAGGGAAACAAGAAACATTAGCATCATAATCACTGGTCTTCAGTCTTGATCTTACAATCATGAAGGTCAGAGTAAGGCTGAGGATAATAGAGGGAAGCGCACCAGTTTTAAAGATCATAAAAAATTGATTTGCCAGAAGAATATACAAACATACAGACTACGGACCAGATCCAGGGTCACTCCCAATACCCGATTTCCATGCCAACTTGTGCGAAAGTCAGTTAAAAAGTTTATGTACATGTGCACTTGCAGACTCCCTAGCACACAGAACGATGTTTTGCACACCAGTATCACATCCGCTGGGCCGGACCTGTCCATGCTAGCTGGGCAGAGGGGGGATATGGTCGACCATTAATTTGAATAAGTTACATAAGGCAGGGGTATATAAACACTGCTATCCCCTGCCTTTTCTGCACATGAGAGGGAACATCACTGTCCTCTTCCACATGCCCACACAGGTCTCCACTTAATATTCTATTAAATAATATGTGCTGTACTCCAAATTGTAATTTCTCCAAAGACCTCATACATGATATGAGTTGTCAATTTCAGTCTAATATTCAATTATGCACATTTCAGTTCCTAAAATAAAGCATTTCTCTATCTAGGAAGAGGATCTGGGCATATCAGACATCCTAACCTTCAAACACAGTGTTCCATTATATTCTGATTGTACAGGTTTATATTATCACAGAATTATACATTCTGAGCACTGAATAAAGATTAGATTGAGGTCCTTAATACATAGGATACACATTGCAAATAAAGATCTATATTCGTGAGGCAAACCCACACTACATAACATTTGTTTTTAAATTAATATATTTCTCTGTCCATGGTACTGATTAAATAAATATAGAGAAGTAGAGTACAATGTATTACATAGTACAATGTACAATGTATTATATTTTTCCTCTCTATAATAGTCAAGTGCTGTCATACTATCGCTCCAGCATTCAGGGGAGATACTCTATAAGATACCCCAATACTTGTGTACCAATCCCCAGTAAGGATTGGTACACAAGTTTGGTGTGCTGAACATAGTAGCCAAAGCACTATATATATATATATATATATATATATATATATATATATATATATATACTTTCCCAGATATGTTGCCTTCTCTCAGTGACCAAAAGCAAATGCAGTATAACTCACTGTTATGCATAGTACTAGTAATTTTGTCATCAAAAAAATTATTATATTGATAAAAACCAATTAAATGAAAAAACTCCTGTGGCTGGTGCAAATGTTTAACTGTAATTACTAGCATGTTTAATGGTACATAACATACTTAATGTTTGGGTCTGGATTAAGCTCACTTTATCTGTACAGTGACTTCTATCATCCTTCCCTTCCCTCCCACAGAATTGATTTCACATTCTCCAGTGTGTAAAATGAGAGCTTGAATCTGATTGGTTGCTATGGGCAACATCATATTGTACATCTATTAGTATCTGCTTATCTTTACTGGTGTGTCTTTTCCAGATGGACCCACCACCAGCACATGTGTGTTTTCTTATGATAGACTGAAGCCAACAGTGGTAGGTCTAGTCAACCTGATGCTTAGATCTTATGAATGGACAAGACCACCCTATGTTTGTTGTGCTACTGTATACATTAGTGGATGTGTAGAGTGTTGTATACCAATCATGTTACATACCTTACAAGTAGGAGTAACATTGAAACAGAGAATACAGTTGTATCATGGTTTCTTAAGTAAATTCTATATTTTACGAGCAGAGGGGAACAAGTTATCACCTGTGACATTTGATACAGAGCCTGCAAATCACTAAAATTCCTGTAATGCAGGCAGATAAGGGCTTTGGAGTATAAGGTGATACAGTTTTACTTGCACAATAACTGAGAAGATTTGCAGGACGTAGAGATGGCATAACATTAACTGTCCTCTTTAGCCATGTTTCGCCTGATGGGGATGGGGGATTGTGTGTGTTAAACTTAAGGAGGGGGGTTGTGGGGGTGCACTGAGAAAATACAAGTGTATCTATGTGCATAGGCAATTCTAGTGTTCTGTTAAACGAGCACTGGAACTGCAGGACACAATGCAAATGGCCATACTTATAGGGGAAGAACACTCCTCCAAGTATGGTAGTTCGCAATCCGCCCCTAACTTAACTTTTCCTCACTGTCCTTGCTTAAATACAAGCTGGTGCAGAGGCTGAAGCCAGCCCTTACTGTACTATTTAACCCTGCCCCTTACCGACACCCGTGCATTAAGGGGGGCTTTACGATTTCAAATATGTGTTTTCATTTTGGTAGGTCTAGATCCATTCTTAGTTATGGATAAGGTCCAATTACCTGTTAAAGGGCATCAATGTAAATCAAGGTAGTCGAAATGATGGTTACATGGTATATTTAGTAATATCGTTCTTCCATTTTCTTACGTTTAATACACACTCACACATTCACAGTCTGTGTGGTTAGCAGTCATTGAGCACTGAACAGTGCTCCCAGGGACGTGAGGTTTTCGCATGCCAGTCAGCTATCTAAATTGAAAACACATCTTTACTCAACAAGTCAGGAGCTGAGTCAAATAAAGCTGTGTTTACTTTCTAGCCTTTAGCATTCACAAGAATGTAAATCACACATGTCTAGCTCCCAAGTCACAGTCATGCTATACCCAAATATAGGCCTTGTTAAGGTACAGAATGTTTACAAAGTAACTTTCTAGGCTGGAAACTGCTCTATTTGGTGAATAATGGGGTCAAATTTCATAATGAGCTACATATGACATTTGGACACTTTAATGGGCACTTTAATAATTACAAATGTCTACAATATGTAATATAATGTAAGAAAACAATATAAAAAGTAAACAATAATAGTTAATAAAGTTTGAGCACTGGGGAAGGACATGGACTTTTAGGGGCCGATTCAATGTTGCTTACGCAGTTTGCGTAAGGGCGGAAAACTCGCGATTTTTAGCTCGCGGCTCATTGCGTGCACGGATTGAATCAGCCCCTCAGTGTCGCTACAAGTGACCGTTATAGCACTAAGGTAAATGCCTGCACCAATACATTAAGCTTACATAGATGTTAGTATGAAATGCATTTTAATAATGATGAATACATTCCACTGAATTAAATGAAAGAGGCATAGAAGGAATTTTAATGAAGTGATGGCAAATCTGAAACATGTAACTGGAAGTGCTGATTTTTAATTGCCCAAAAAACTGTGGATAGGCAAACAGATTGTTTAAATGAAGTGTGCTGTTATGTGATTATATGTTTAGTAGTTAAATGCAGTATATAGTATAGAATTAAGCATCTTCAGCAGTAAATCGACATAATGATTTGTGTTTATAGAATTGATATGAAATGAATGATAGAAAATATATAAGGATGTGTTACATAAATAGAATAGACACATGTTGAGATCTTATACATTACAGAATTAAAACGCAACCTATAACGCAAGTTACCCTTGTATGTAAGAGAGAAAACCAGCACCTATCATATATTGCTAGACAGGAGAGTTCATTATCATTACAACTACAGGTATATTTATATATCTACAATGTCATTAAAATTCAATTATTAACATTGCAAGTCATGACGATGAAATTGCTGTAGGGTGCGAGTACGAAGTAAATAAACAAAGGAAATCTGACCTATAGTAAACATGCTGCAATATAATAGCAGCTGAAATAGCAGGGGTCTTTACTTACCAAGTGGTAAGAGGTCATTTCACTCATGTTATTTTAGTATTCAGCACAGAGGTACGTGTTAAAGTAGATGTGTCATAAAAATACATTCACATATAATTGTGTCACTGTTCTTGGTTTTGTACAATTGTGAATATTTACATTTTAGTTATCAAGTGCCAAAAGAATATACATTTATACCATTCTAAATCTTCCATGTACTTTACTATAGTAATACTAGTGTTGTAAGACTGGACTTCTTTTGATGTAATCAAATCATTCAGCACACAATTTGGAGTGTCTGCACCGTCGTGACATCTTCATGCACAATTAGGAGTCTGGATTGTGGCGCATCAAGAGGGATAGTGCTAACTAAACCCAGGACTTACAGGGGGCAGGTGGAGGTTAGCAACTGCTCTAACAGCTACCAGAGAGTACTTCAAGACATCAAGACATGTGTCTGGCAGCATGGATGGCTCAGTGGGTAGGACTGATGCTTCACAGCTCTAAGGTTGGAAATTCCCTGACAAGACCTTACCAATATGGAGTTTTATATATATATATATATATATATATATATATATATATATATATATA
>JABWIB010001752.1:31961-48491 GCA_016617825.1 Platyplectrum ornatum | reverse complement strand
GAAGGTTAGGGTTAGGTTCCGGGTAGGAGATGGTTCATTGAGGAGGAAGGTTAGGGTTAGGCTGCAGGGAGGGAATGGTTCATAGAGGGGTAGGTTATAGTTATACTGTGGAGAACGATGGGTTAAGGCTGCAGGGAAGGGATGGTTAAGGTGATGGAAGGGGGAGGGATAGGGTAAAAATTTGGGCTAGACGTTACTCTGCACTGGGCCCTGTTATTTTGGTGCAGCTGTGAACCATATATTCTTTCAATTGTCTCAAATAAGAATTAGATTGTCTCCACTAGACATAAGGGTGATGATGGGAGTGGGTCTGTCTATGAAGGGGTTCTCAAACTATTTTGACTGGGACCCCATCTGACAAAAAATGTTTCTACACGACCCCAGCAAGTTACCGCTTGCTGAGATTTAGAGATAATGTTTGCTAGCACAAGTCTAATAACAGTGTAACAGTAACGCTGGTCAGTATCTGAGTGCAATAAGCAAATGCAAAGTATCCTCCCACTTTCAAACATTACTTCTCCTGAAGTTCATCATGGTTTTTCCCAGATTTAACTTTCCTCTTTTGTTGGGGGTATATTTACTAAGCGGTGAAATTGCAGTAAGATTGAAAAGTGGGGATGTTGCCCATGGCAACCAATCAGATTGAAATTCACATTCTCCATTGTGTAAAATGAAACTTAGAGCTTGAATTTGATTGGTTGCTATGGGCAACATCGCCACTTTCCAATCTCACTGCAATCTCACCGCTTAGTAAATATACCCCTTGAAGTCTGAATCTGGTTCTTAGTCTTTGAGTTTTACTGATGTGTATCAGACAAAATTACCTTGGTGAGTGTATTTGTCATATAGAAATGGAAATAATATGGCTATTCATATTGCTTGTTATCATTTTGCTTTCAAACACAAACTTGTCTGAACTTATCGAAATAAGATCTTATGACAGTGATGAAATGATAATGGCATTGTTAGTACCAAAAGTAAAACTTTACTTTTAAGTGGATACAGGAATAGGTAGATTATGTATTGTTTCTATTTTCCATAAATGCAGAAAGTTTAGAAGCAAATGTTATTATTTAAAATCAACCAAGTAACCACTCGACACATATAGGCTTTTGTTTAGTTTCTGTATTAATATTTATTTCTATTTATATTAACTTTATCAACCTGACTTGGGGTTATGACAATAAAAGAGATATAGGCCTAAATTAACTAAGCGGGGACTTTGCAGGGGAATTGAAAAGTGGGGATGTTGCCCATAGCAACCAATCTTCGAGCTTACGTTCTCTAGTATGTAAAATGAAACTGAGAGCTTGAATCTGATTGTCTGATTGTTGCTGTGGGCAACATCCTATAGGTGGATCAAAAAATATATTAGAAAACCTGATATTCCGGCGCCCCACCTACTAAACCGGTATTACTCAACCACGTGATATCAAAAAACACAATATAAACACTCAACAGCGTAATNTCAGAAGGCCCAATCCAGACAATCAATAAAAGTACCCTTCCATATAAAGATGTAACCGGCAAAATTTGGCACTAAGATCAAAAAGAAAGTCGTTTTTCCACCTCACTTGCGTGACCAGTTCATAGTCCTCCAAACAGATAACCGTCCCAAAGTTTCCTCCAGCAAATTAGGTGCCCACACCGATTCTATGTCCTCTCAACCAGTGATGCAAAGGGAGGCACAGCAAATGCAAAAAAGAAGAAGGGAGGCAATCGTGTATTACCGTAAAAAATGAAAACCTTATTTTCTTAAATGTTGCACTTACAATAGCCAAACTTGGCTTTCAAGCTCATCAAAATCTTTTCGGTCCTTCCACAATGATCTTTCCCACGTATCCTCGCCACCACCAAACGTAGGTAAGGGGAAGAGGGAAAAAAACCGGATCGTGTAGCACTGATATGAACCAATTCTTAAGCATAAACAATAATATACTCACAAACAGAAACTTGTAAGTCAGCCTTAATATCGATAACACTGGAATCACCGGACGGCGTCTGCCTGTCTTCTGCCTGTCTCCTTCAATATACAATCCCCGGAGCACAGATGGCGTTGCCGTCTTCAAGTTTCTCCCATCAAAAAATCCCAGACACGATTCTTTAAACCGCCTTCTACCACTCCTCACCAGCGTCAGGGAAAGATACAGTGGAAAGAAAGGGGAACCACATCGTGTAATACTAATATATTTTTTGATCTGTGTGGGTACTGTCTTGATACACAAACTACGGGTTGGTGTCCCGTAAACCTGATAGGCGATTACCACATAGCGCCACTTTCAGTGATTCATTTACTTTCCATCCTATAGGTGGAACCTAAGGCCTCTGGAGATGCTGGGTACACATCAGAAAGATCATATTTCCAATCAACAGATAAATGTCCTTGATGCTCAGATAAACCTCCCTGATGCTCATTCAGGTGAAGAAGACATTGTGTTATGATGATAGAAATCACACATTGTTTCCTATTTCTATAAAGATAATGAGGTTAGTGGTTCTCCTATTTACAGGGCCGGCGCTAGGTCTGCGGGCACCCTAGGCAGACCTAGCACCGCACTCCCTTTAAAGCGTCGTGACGTCATTACGTCATGTTGCGGCGCGACGCGATGACGTCACACCGCTTTAAAAACCACCGTGGAGGGCGGCGGAGTGGTCCCGTCCGCCCTCCCGGTAATAAATGAACCTTTTTTTTTTTTTTTTATAATTCCTTTTCCCCCCGCCTCGCTGCCGCCCCTCCCCTGGCCGGCCGCCCTAGGCGAAGGCATGACTTCGCCTAATGGCCGCGCCGGCCCTGCCTATTTACATCTATTCACAATAAATAGTGACAGTGATTATTTACTGACAATTTAAGAAATAATAAATACTGATGCAGCTATTTTTATTGTGAAATAGTTCTCATGGCAGAGCTAGACAAACCCATGGGTGGAGCTATCCACAGGACACACCCCTTTGGTGGCACAAGTTACACCCCTTTCGTGCAGCGCCCTGAAATCCTGAAATCCATTTGCAAAAGTAGGCAACCCTGGTGTACTCACATAACATGCATTTTGTTGAGTTCACATGTAACAGATTTCTGATGTGAGGGTCATTTATCTGTTGATTGGAAAGATGATCTTTCTGATGTGTATCCAGAAATAGTGTGCGCACTGTCCTAATAAACCTTGGTGGTGGCAGATACTGATGTACCCCAATCTAGACTTCCAAACCTTCACCATATTACTTTTGGATAAGTATATACCTAAACCATTTTCATAATCCCACAAGGGGGGCAGGTATAGGAATGTACATTAAGTAGCATAGACAACCTCACTAGAGATTAATTGAAATGATACAGTAAGGTTAAATAACTGCAGTTACCTTCAAACCGCAAACATCTTCATGGTCAGGGTATAGCATGATTTAGGGTAGAGCCACATCTTACTTATACTGTCTTTCAGTAGTGTCACTACATATAAGCGCTGTCCACACAAACTGTAGCAGGAATAAGCCATATCATGATGCCACAATAAAAGGCCATGTACACAGTAGGCATATAGTGGAGAATTAGACAATGTACAATGTGTGGATGAGACCTAGTCTACTAGAGCTACAGTTTACATTACTCTTAAACACAATTAAGGATCATTAACTCATTTTGTTCCATATACAATGTAATTGGAATTCCATTTACCATATGCATGTTGATTAAAGTGTACATACTGAATAATAAACACAACTGGGAACTATGTCAATACATGGTACATTTAATTGACTCCATGTAAATAAATGTGTCCAATCTCATATGTTTCGTTTAAGTGCTACAATACTATAAACCTCTTTGATGTAAATGGCGCCAATCCTGCATTCAGCCACAAATCATAAACAAAGGTTAAATGAATGGTAAAATGCATTAATTACATGTTACACAATATGGAAATATACATCTGTATAGCGTTTCAGTCAGTCTGTATTTTCATGTGATCTAATATGCATTACATAAGCCATTGATAATGCTACATGATAATAAAGGTGGTAACTGTGTAAACAATACATTAGAACAGTTTTATATTTTTGTTTGTAAATTCTTTATTTCGTATAACAAGACAGGGTGTAAAAACAACAGTCTGTGAGATACAAATACATTGGCTTTTAGTAGAAATTCCTACAGTAGATCACAGAACACAGATAAAATAGAAAAATATTGTACAATCAAAACAGTTGCCTGATTTCTGAAGAAACGGTACAATAAAGATTGTACAAGACCATCTGGAAACCAAAACATACTTATCAAATACCTTGTGTGTAACGTTTTTGGGGGGAGGGAGGGTGCAGGGTGGGGGAGAGAAGAACAACAAACAAATGAACGTGGTATTGTGACCTACACTCAACACGTGGACGGGGTAAGCTTAACTAATACAAAAATGCTGGAATTAGGGGGTAAAACAGGCTTGTGAGAGCAAGGTAGAAGAGAGGTCCTGTTGGTTCAAGCAGAGGTAGTCAGGACCATCCTTGTAAGGAACAATACCAGGTGTTTCTAAAGGCTTTATAGGTGTCCTCAGCAGAGGAGATCATTTCTTCCATTGTCATATAAAAATCTATCCTCTGAAACCATTACTGTGAGGTTGGGGAAGTGGGTGATCTTCAGTGAGTAGGGATAATGGCCCTCAAGGCCAGATTGGCAACTTTTAGCCTGGGAGCAAGCTTCTCAAAAATCATAACTTACCCCTCCTGCGGTACCACCTGTCTCCCCCCAGCTTCTATGCAGTGAATGGCTGTAAGCACTCTAGCCATCCACCAATCAGGCTGCTGACTGATTGCTGGTTTTAGGTAGAAGATAATAGCTATCAGCAGTCTGACTGGTGGATAGCCCCAGATATTATTGTCTGGCTGCCGGCTAGGAGGCAGGTTCACACTGCTGCCTGGCTACTCTGATTGTGTGTAATCCATAATCAAGGCAACCAAGATTTTTGCCTGTCTCTCAGCTAGCACCAACAATCCCAGAGCCAGGGAGCCCCCAAAAAGCTTCAGTGGCTATGGCCCGGGGGGGTTCATGTTCCCTTGCCCCCTGGCCCAGCCCTCCCCTGAAGCCCCTAGCAGCATTGCTAAGCTGGGAAAAAGGGACTTATAGGACCCTAAAGATTGAGGGGGAGGGAGAGTAGCCAATGTTCCTAAGCCTAGGAAGGGGATCCGCAAAAGAGAATCTGGCCCAGTGAGTTGTATTATGGTGATGGCCAGATCCATCCAAAAGTTAGCATGCAGAAGAAATCCATTGCGATAGCTGGAAAAAAAATGTTTAATATATTATAATATATTTCATTTTATGTAATAAAAATATCTGTATATTTCAATATCAGTATAAAAATAGATCATAGTTGCCAACACTCCTTGAATACCCGGGGGAATCCCGGATTTCTAAAAGAATTAGCAGATCTCCAATTAACACATCTTCAAAATAAATACTAAAAGTATTTATTCACTTACAATTTAATGGTTAATACATTTTGAGTCTGTCATTTTTATTAAGAAATAGTTTTTCTGGCAGCACTAGACGCATCCATGGGTGGTACAGGACACAGCCCTATATTCCAGTGCTTTGATCTCAAAAAGAACTCCCTGATATTCATTTATAAAAGTGGGCACCATGAAATAGATGTCATTTATTTAGTTTTATCTGGTTAATAAAGTTGCAGTAATAATAGACTGCATCCAGTCTTCTCAGTTTTACTGAACGTCAGTACATTTCAGCCTTCACCTCCACAGCCACGCTAATAGTCCGGAACATATTCCAATCCATCCAGATAACTGACACTTCTGACTGTAAGAGCTGGGTGTTCACATGAGGGTGTTCCCTCCTAGTCAGTTTACAGTATATTTGTTCTTTCTTAATACATTCCAATTTAGATTTAATTACTTCCCGGAATTTCACTTTGCACTCTAGAAACCGCCAGGTAAGCGCCGGCGTACACATGATCCACAAATCCGGAACTGCAGATCAGGTGTCTGGACCAGGCCCTCGTCTATAAATCTGTTTAATTGTCTGTTTAAAATAAAACAGATGGTTGAAATGAGACAAATGGCTATTGTGGGTTAGTTTTACAAAGAATTTGACAATAAATACAGACACATAAAACTTGAAATTGGTTATTCGCAATAATAATGTTATAAACAATAAACATATGCAACTTACAACCAGGGCACTTTCTCCAGGAAACACAGGAGGAAGAATGTGACTAGTATGAGAAGGAAAGAGTGATGCCTATACAGACAAGGCTTGTTTTCCCAGTAAGTAAAGAAAATACATGTTGTGGGAGATTAGTCACAGTACTGAACAGCTCTGGAGGATGAAGCAAGATACTGTGATGCTACTGTGTGAAGTCAGCGTTAAGTAAAACATGTACTTTATACTTTGTTTTATGTACTTTGCTTCTAGTGAAAAAGTATTCATCTCACCATAATATACATTTTCCAGATGAATTAAATATGTATATACAGACCACTATATATGCATTGCATAAAAATATATACAGAATTCTGAATGTAATTCAGATCAGTATCATACAGCATAGTATACATATATGTATGTAAAAATAGATAAAGGTAAAAAAAGTTATAAACCTAAAATGTTTGCTCTGCTAACAACCAATCAGCTGTGCTCTCCTACAGAACTAAATACTCCCCCCCTCCGTGAATCAACTTCTGTCCAAATCAGCAAAACTTTTCACAAGTAAAGGAAAGTGACAGCCGAAGACTAAGCAGTATCCACAGAAGGGATCAAGTGGACTGCATGGTCAATCTGCCACCATAAGGAATAATAAGCTCCTCAGGGGGAATCAGATATATGTATAGTTACATTAAGTAACTAAGAAACACAGTTCCACAAAATGAGGTATAAAAACCATAAGTAATCTTTTATATCACATTGGTTACATTATATTTGTATGCACCTTAAATGTTGCATTTTTTTTTATAGTGGCACGACAGTCTAAGACCTGAATGAGAGGCACATAAATGTTATGTCTGTTACATATCTGTTAGATATTTTCCCCCTGTGCACTGTTTCTCTTTATATGTGTACTTATACCACTGTTCTGGTTACTGGATCCTAGACTTTGATACTGACTGATTAATGCATGTAGGTGCTTTTCCAGCCTCTGTGTTATCTGGGTACAACACTGTTTGACTTTTTGCGGCAGTTTTCGGGCTCATTTTTCCAGGATCTGAAGTGGTTTTGACTATTGAAGCTGACTATATTTGTGACACCACAGGGGTTTTTATCACTTCAGGACACATTAACTACACCAGCTTCCATGTGCTCCCCTTGCATTAATGGAAGCAAGTAGCACTGTTTAAAGGGGGTTAGAACTTACCTTAAGTTTGGACTAGACTCAGGCAAAATAGTAATTTTCCATTAGGAGAAATCAGAAAATGACTAGGATAGATCTCCATGCTGCCATAATGGAGGTATCTCTACTGTGTTTGCAATGGTGGATGGAACAGGGTAGAGGGAGGGGAGATGCATGCAGATACAGTCAGGGGCGTGCTAACCTCCATCTGCACTATTCACGCTTCCCATACATTTTACATGAGGTAAGGAGTGTGCTTGCAGAATTCTATGCACTATAAGAGCTACATGGCCCATCTAGTCTGCCCAGATTTGTATCTTAAACTATACTGATCTTAGTTTATTATAAATCTTGTGTGAGACTCAGAATACCCTTAAATTATTTATCCCAAGCATGCAACAATGTTCTGTTTTATGCGCCTCCACCACTTTCAGTGAAGTAATCCTTTTGCATTTCCTCTAAACCTACCACCCTCCAGTTTATACGCACACCTGTCCTTGTGTTCTACTATACCTCTTCCTCTGAAAAATGCCACCTTCTTCCGCTACCCTAATATACGTGAAAGCTGCTATCATATCACTCCCTTCTCTGCTCCAAGCTGTACATATTTAGCTGCTCTAGTCTTTCCGTATGTGTTTTTTTGTTCATACCCAGGGCCGGTGCTAGGTCTGCAGACGCCCTAGGCAGACCTAGCACCGTGCCCCCTCGCCGGCAAGTGACATGCGGCATGATGTCATGACGTCGCACCACTTCTAAACTACTCTGGAGGGCGCTGGGTGACTGCCCGGCTGCCCTCTCGGTTTAAAAAAAAAAAATGCTGCCGCTCTGCCGCCCTTGCCGGCCGGCCGTCCTAGGCGCACGCCTGAACTAGCCTAATGGGCATGCCGGCCCTGTTCATACTATGAACCAATTTGATGGCTCTTCTTTGCTGCTATATTTAGAGCTACAGACACAGATGTATGAAACAAATTCATTGATATTAACTAGTGATAAACATATCAGATACAAACTCCTACATTTGCAGAAACCTTTGCCACAGAATATAAGTAGCATTAATTATAATAAAATATTAATGGAAAATGCAAAGAAATAAACTCCCTGAGTATTGAAAACCATATAATAAAATAAACTGATTGATAGACTACACGTTACATCTTATATTGCAGACTGCAGTACATTTGTAAATGCTTAAAAAGAATGAAAACATGTTATTGAATTTTCTCAAGCATGCCACCTAGTGCTTCTTGCTATATATTGCAATCATTCAAAATATATATCATTTGAAATATATGACTTAGCTTGGAGGTGGGAGAAGCATGGTGGAGCACTGTAAGGCATGAAATAGGGAGCCCTTTGTTGGTAATCTGGAGATAGTGACATTGCATTCGTAACGTGCTGTGCACTATTCATGGAACTTGAACTTCCTTAGGATGTAAAATAAAAAGTCTGTGTTAAATAACCCAGAGACAATCAGTAAAAAGAGATAATACGTTTTCCAATTGTTCGAAGTCGACACTTAGACCATATAGATAAACACAAAAATAGACATCTGCTATTAAACATGCACATATCTGCTTTACTTCTGCTAGTTTAAAAAAAAAAACTTTTCCAAGTCTAGAAAACATGAAAGAGTTAAGTTTGTCATTGATATTTGCCTAGGCTGAGTGACTCTTCTAGATATTGTTATCTTGAAGCTGTCTGTGCTCTTTTTTGCATGTGGCTGATACAGCTTTAGGTTTAGCTCCATTCCTTATAAGCACAATGCTCCTTTTATAGGAAGTAGCTGTAAGGAGCCTTTCAGGCTGTGATGCTCTAGCAGTTGGCAGTGGGGTAAAACAGAGGTGCTTTTTTATGATCTTACACGTAGTTACAGCCTAGGACATTCCTTGGCTGTTTTGAGTACCAAAGGTTTTTTATGCTATTTATTCCTTCTAATAAGTGTATATACATGGTATAGTGTAAACCTCCTATTTTGTACTCTAGTATCAAACCTGTATATCTTATAGCGCAGTGGGTTTTGACCTTTTTTAGGTATTTTCCAGTTATCCACTATAGAACTGGTTCAATAACCACTGGCCAATCCCATGTTATCCCTCCTTCCTTTCTCTGTATAATCTTGCTATTGTTTCCTCTGCCACTTACTATTGCTCATGTTTAAAATGTAAATACTTCTGGATGCTGTAACTCCATATAACCCAGCCCAGTTGTCTCACATACCACCAAAGAGTAGTTTACATACCACTGGCTGAGAACCCCTTGCTACATACCTCCCAAAATGTCCCCCATTGAAGCACCACCCCCCGCCCACCTTACCCCTCCCCCTGCCCGCCTAACCCCACTAGTTTTTGTTAACTTAAGTGTCCTGAAGGCTACCTTCAATCTTACTCGCTGATCTGCTAATGGGGGAGTTTGGGTTGTTGCAGGGATTAGGCTAATCAGCAAACCAGGTCTCTTGTACGGTTTTCAAGTGCGAAAAACTAAAGTTTAAAGCGTATGCATCACTGGCTGGTATTTTAGCAGAGAACCTGAATAAATGCCGGTCAGTCCAAAGACTTTAAAGAGCATAAAGTCTATTTTCTATCTCCTGGATCTATCATTTTTTACCTTCCTGATCCCTGTTTGTCTTTTCTTGTGTATAAAAGCTTCTTCTCCTCTAGCTGTGACTTTAGTGTGAGTGCTCTGTTCTTCTGCACAAAGGCATAGAGGACCATCAGTGTCAGGTAACTATAATTGCTTGTGTATGAGCAGCACCATAGTGAAATTCCAGTCCTATGTAAATGGAGAAGAGGCAAGAAGGAGAACTGCCAAAAAAAGAGGAAAATGTGGCCCCCCTTCTTGATTTGCTTACAAATTTATGTCAGTGTACAGTGTTATGGAGTTTGTCTTTATCTATTCCAGTTACATAATATGCTGTAAGCCATTTTTCTAGGGCAGGTATAGGCAAAGTGCTGCTCACCAGAGCCTAGATTTACTAAGCAGGGAGATTTCAGGGAGAAAAGTGGGGATGTTGCCCATAGCAACCAATCAGATTCAAGCTCTCATTCTCCAGTATGTAAAATGAAACTGAGAGCTTAAATCTGATTGTACCGCTTGGGGCAGAGACAGTGATTTATATGAAATCACTGCCTCAATTTAAGTTCCGGATGAGCCGACAAATCTTCAGGGACTTGAACTGATGAAGTCATTTAATTTGGGAGTTTCCCGGACATTCCGGAAGAGCTGGCAATCCCTGTAAAATACTGACGATCTTTTATATAAATGTGTGGAAATCGCCATTTGAGATTCAGTAAAAAAGGTAAAAATATGTGGATGACATCTTTATGATTTCATTAAGCAACAAAAAGATAAAAATTATTGTTGCTGGTGTATTTAAACTGAAATAAACTATAAAAGGAGCATTTTATAACAGTATTATCTATGTCATGAAATGAAATTTTTCTTCCAGCTGCATAAATAAGCGCTGCCGTGTTTTACTGACTGGAATGAGGTAAGCAGATTTTACTTTCAGTTCTGTCACATTAGAAACTTCATTCCTGTGTGAAATGTCATCTTTAAAATATTTTGTTCATTATGCCCTCTAGCGTGGTTCTCGATATTATGTTCAGTCTTTCCAGCATCTATTTAAATACCTTAAGGAGAATATGTCTCATCACTATTTGACATATCAACAAAATCAATTAAGCATAATGGCACGACTGAGGGAATGGGAAGTCTAACACCGAGCAAGGTATGTGCATTTTTACATAGCAACAAGGAAACCAAACTACCCCTGCAATACTGGCAAACCATCCCTCTAAAGCCAGGCCACCCTTAACAAATAACTTCAATAAAGACACAGGCGGTACAGTTTATTTATTATTATATTGCTCGAGATTAGAATTGTAGACTATACAATTTAGAGTGGTGGCCTCGATAGTAAAGGAGCGTCAGAGATTTTAACTAAGAACTATGAACTGAAGGTGCCCAACGTTCCACAGGGCAAAGTACCTTAACAGAACCATGTCGCCCCGTTGCCCACATGGGGACAAACACTGGGACCCAGTTGGAGGAACTGGTGTCCAATTTACATAAACCTGGTGCCGCCCTGTAAAAGCATCCGTGCCACCCTTGACTCCTTATTGCCAATTAAACTTCTGATCCTTCTGTGCCACATCTGAAAAGGAAAGTTTAACAAGACAGGAATAAAAAACATCCTATCAGTGTAGGGAGGGAGGGAAAATATCAAGAACAAAACAGGCCCCAGACTTTAAATCGACCCCCTTAAATAACTTCCTAACTTGCTCNACCCTTTCCTCCCATTTTCCATTAAAAATTACTTGACCTTATGCGTGCAGGGAAGGGGGCCATCAATACATGCCTTTGAAGTCTTGTCAGTTAGGAATGTATCAGTTAGCACTGGGGCATCTATTTACATAGAATATAGCTTTTAAATTAATGATGAGCAGTATAATGTACCTGTCCTGCGAGGTCCCACGATGGTCTGCCAGGTAATTTCAGACTTCATAAAACTATGTAGGAAATTATTACTTAACTTTTATTACTTTATTTTTATTCAATCTTTAGTGTTTTCATTGTTCATGCAGTATGTTTTTTTTCTCATTTTTTATTTACGGTTATTTGTGTTACTTATGCCAACATTGGTTAACATATGTTGAAGGGTATGATACCCTCTACATCATATACTAATGTAAATTGTAGATATATCATTATTCAATTACGTCAATATTCCAGTTATGTAAATTCCAACCATAAAAAATGAGTGTCCCAGCTAACCGAGTATTTTACCTTTACTTTGTTTTCGGAAACATATGAAAATCCCTGGACAATCCACAGAACGTCATGAAATCCTATCTGTAAACATCACATGCAGAGATCTAACATTATTACATTGCATTAGCAATTCATCGGTTGCAGATCAGTTAATTATTATGTATGTATCTATTCCAGAAGCCCAGGCTGAAGTGAAACAATAACCCTGATTTAGGCTCTTACTTTTTTGCCTTGGTACACATTAAGTTGCTTTTAAGTTACAAAAAGTCTTTTCTAACAATGTTTTTGTTAAGTTTCAATTAAGCCCGCAGAAAGCCTACAAGCCCTCATCCCATGTGTCCTGATCAACAAAGAATGCCTTCTATTACAAGCATTTCATATTTATACAAACCAGAGCATCTTTCTAAGCTCACTTTACTATTACAAGGTCCCATAAGTAAGAGTAAATGGAGGAAGAATTGGGCCTGAAGCTTAGTAACCCATTACAAGGTGTGGTGCTACAAGGTCTGGAAGAGAGGGGGCACAAAATCAGATGACACGCAAGTTAGATGTGTCATTATACTGAAACTGGCCCTGCTGGGCATAGATACCCGACTGCACCTGATTCAAAGTCCACTGAGGCATATTAAAGTTAAAAACATTTGCATTAGCTATGCAAGTCATATGTAAGTTGGGAAGTGACATTCTGTGACGTATTTTACACCCTTACATTGGGCTGAGACACTTCAAATGCATTGCAACTGGGCAGAAATTGCTGCCAAAGTATTAGACATGGGTTACATCATTTCTACATATATAGTAAGAAAAGCTTTCATTAAATATAAAAAATATATTGTTTTCTTTCTTACATTCACATTCAGACATGGGGGCTATTAAGAGCTTCTACTTAAGTCAACATTACAGTATATTATCCTCCAATCCTGCAACCTATATGGTCACGTAAATAACTACACTGAGCTTTCCAGCGCTGTGAACTTACGCACTGTCATACTTGTACAGGTATCCTAGATGTAGCATTGTATGCTCCTTTGGATTGCATGTAGAATGTTTTGCACTATAAGACGCAATTTGCACTCAGATCAGGATAGCGGCCACTGTGTGTCCAGGATATATTGTATATAAAAATTGATTTCGTAATTACGCTTTTTCGGTCTCTTAATTGGGTTATACTTTCTGTTTCTGCGGCAAATACTGTGTGTGAGAGAAGAGGTGCAGGAGCTCTTCTGCTTAGGACAAAATGAGGCCTTTCAGTGCTGCCAAGAAAAATGATGTCCAGAATGAAGCTACAGTAAATGATTCATTTTCCTGCCAAATACTGAAAACTCTTTTATGAATCAAAAGGCGAATGGTGAACAGTAGTGTTACTGTTAATGCATTGTGGGTTTTCTGCAAATAACGAATGCTCTGAGCACTAGCTGATTTCCTGATTTCATGGGAGGAACACTCTCCCTCTCCAATCCCTAATCATCTCTAATTATAGTTTTCTATAATAAGTTATATTCAGTTCATTTACAGACCCAAGAATATACTGAGCACATTCCCTCCGGCTGTACAGAGAAATGTTACTTATTATAACCGAATGGTTTTAGAAATAAGTGTTCATATGTAGGTGATTTCAAGCTATTGATACTTATATTCTTTAATATATACATAAATAATATTAAAATTCTAGACAAAAATGACAGAACCGAGTCTGAATTTGTTTTGGCACCTGGTGCAATTTAAGATTTATGTGTGTGCGTGTGTGTGTATGTATAAATGATAGTTAATGAAAGCATAGGGAAATTAGATTTTGACCCTCCACTTAACCTAAAAACACATTCACAAGAGTACAGGATATATGCAGTACGGTCCTTGCCATGCGTAGCCATATTACTGTTAAGCAGTGCATGTGTGTACGGTTTGTAAAATTTTTTGGCAGGGGCCCCCAAGTTTAGATACCCAGGGGCCCTCACAGACCTTAATCCAGCCCTGGCAAAGACGCCAGAGTAAGCCAGAGTTTAGATTAAGGCCACTCCTAGGTGCAATGCTATAGGAAGTGACACAGGGGTAAATGCAAGGCATCAGCTCGGTGTACTATGACGACAATTACAAATTATATGGCTTACAACACAATTTTGGCTGTTTCTATGATGAAAAGGTTATACTTATGAAATATGTTATGTTGGAAGCGGCTAAAAGGTATAACATAAATAAAATACTGTAAACAAAAATGTAATCTATTAAACATAAATAAATCCTGCATGCTCTGGTTTCATGTTTCTCTTCCTACCTGTCAGCTCTTTGAATCTGTCCTGTCTGTCAGCTGGTTGCCATTTAGTTCCAGCACATTGACTGTTTTAAACATTGTTGTCACATACAACACCCATAGGTACATAGAGGTTCCCACGTAACATTCCATATTCAGACACACAAGTGTATACACAAGGGTAAACTTGTCATTGACCTTACGGGGAACATTTCTGGTAGACTCCTATATTAATACTTGAAATCAATTAACTTCCTTCCTGTACAATGCTTCCCTCTCCCACCACCACCACCCCTGCCCTATACCCATCCTCTCCCAACGCCACCGTCTCATCTCCCGCTCACAGCCCTCTCCCTGCTTCCCCAACGCTTCTAACCTCATCTACATCACTCCCCTTCCTTCCCTCCCCTTCTCCTGTGCCCTATGGAATGCCAGATCCATCTGCAACAAACTTCCTGCCATCCAATATCTCTTCTTATCCAACTCTCTAAACCTCCTGGCACTCACCGAAACCTGGCTCACCTTCACTGACTCAACCTCCCCTGCTGCGCTTTCCTATGGTGGCCTCTCCTTCTCCCACACCCCCAGACCCAGCAACCACCCAGGTGGCGGTGTAGGGATCCTACTGTCTCCTAACTGTACCTTCAATATCATCCCCTCCAAGCCCTCACTTACATTCTCCTCCTTTGAAGCCCACTACATCCGCCATTTCTGTCACCACGCACTTCAACCCCTCCTATCTCCCTTCAAACTCCCTTTCACCACTCTTATACAATCGACTCACCTGATCACTTGCGCACTTGACCCCATCCTTTCCCATCTCTCCCCTCTCCAACCACCTGTCCAAAACATTTTTAACCTTTCCTTCTCCACAAGCATCTTCCCCTCAAATTTTAAACTTGTCTCCCCCATTCACAAGAAACCAGACCTCAATCCCACCATCCCTTCTAAATACCGACTCCCATCTCTCTTTTGCATACAAACTAGGCTTGGTCTACAACCACCTCATTACACACCTGACAGAAACCNCCCTAACCAAGGTAACCACTGACCTACTCACTGCCAAATCTAAAGGTCAATTCTCCATCCTCATTCTCCTAGATCTCTCAGCTGCCTTCAACACGGTTGATCACACTCTCTTACTCCAAACTCTTCAATCCCTAGGACTCACTGACTCTGTCCTCTCATGGCTCACCTCCTATCTCCCCGACTGCTCCGTCATGACCCTCAGCTCCTCTTCCCCCACTATTTCTCTCTGTTTTGGTGTCCCTCAGGGCTCTGTACTCGGCTTCCTTCTCTTCTCCCTCTACACTACCTCTCTCGGTACTCTCATCAGCTCCTATGGTTTCCAATACCACCTCTACGCAGATGATACACAAATCTACCTCTCCTCCCCCAACATTTCCCCCTCACTCCTTTCCAAGGCTTTCGACTGCCTCTCTGCCATCTCTGCCTGGATGTCCCAGCGCTTCCTGAAACTTAATATGGACAAAACTACTATTTCAATTACCATCGACACCAACACCACCATCACCTCCACCACCCATGCCCGCTGCCTAGGTGTCATCCTTGACTCCTCACTCTCCTTCACTCCCCACATCTGAGCCCTCTCTCAGTCCTGCCACTTTCACCTACCCAATATTGCTTGTATCCGTCCCTTCCTCTCCACTGGAGCCACCAAAATTCTCATACACTCTCTTGTCATGTCACATCTAGACTACTGTAACATTAACTCGCCTATTTCCCCTACAATCCATACTGTATGCATCAGCTAGACTTCCTGACCCATTGCACCACCTCCACTTTCCCACTATGCCAATCTCTACACTGTCTTCCTATCCCCTTCAGAATTCTCTTCAAACTCCTCACCACAACCTACAAAACTTCCTCTGCTCCCTACCTCACCTCTATCATCATACCATTCTGTGCCGCCTCACTTCCCAACTGATCACCACCACCTCACAAACACATCCAGGACTTCACAGGAGCTGCCCCCCTTCATTATTTATTATTTATTTATTAACAGGTTTTTATATAGCGCCATCAGATTACGTAGCGCTTTACAATTTAACAATCAATAAGACATGACTGGGTGGTAACAGACAGAATGGGTGGGGAAGAGGGCCCTGCTTGCAAGCTTACATTCTATAGGATATTGGGGATTGATACAAAGGGGTACTGTATTTGCTG
>JABWIB010001752.1:0-16584 GCA_016617825.1 Platyplectrum ornatum | reverse complement strand
TGATATTTAGAGTAGCCCCTGATGCGTACAGAAGC
Organism: Platyplectrum ornatum; assembly: GCA_016617825.1. Classification (NCBI taxonomy): domain Eukaryota; kingdom Metazoa; phylum Chordata; class Amphibia; order Anura; family Limnodynastidae; genus Platyplectrum; species Platyplectrum ornatum. The sequence continues at coordinate 16,549 of JABWIB010001752.1, read as the reverse complement.
CCCTGATATTTAGAGTAGCCCCTGATGCATACAGCAGACCCTGATATTTAGAGTAGCCCCTGATATTTAGAGTAGCCCCTGATATTTATAGCAGCCCCTGATATTGATGAGCAGCCCCTAATATTAATAAGCAGACCCCTTATATTGATGAGCAGCCCCTAGAAGGCAGCCCCCAGATATTTAGAGCAGACCCCTGATATTGATGAGCAGCCCCCTAATATTAATGAGCAGACCCTTTATATTGATGAGCAGCCCCTAGAAAGCAGCACCTGGATATTTAGAGCAGACCCCTAATATTAATGAGCAGCCCCAGGAATTGATGCACACTGCACAGGAAACAATGATATAAAAAAATGCACAGCACAGCAGCACAGCCACAGAGCACAAGTACAGGGCAGCTAGGCACGTTGGCGATGAGTGAGAGGCGTCGCCACGTGTGGGGCTTTATATGGCTCCTCAAACCCCACGAGATGTGAGCACCGACGTCGTTCTCGCTGGGTTTTGTATGCAATGCATACAAAACCCTGCGAGATCCAATGTCACCACAGCGATGTTTTGCCTCGGTTCCTGCTCGGAACCCTTGAGGCATCCCCTGAGCCTGCCCGGATTCGACCCGGATCCCAGAGATTCGGATCTGTCGGATCTCTGGGATCCGAACACGCTCATCTCTAATTATGATATTGTTGAATTATGTGTGTATAGTATGTTTTGCTTGCTGTTTTGTATTCATATATCTTTTAACCATTAAACTAAAATCAATAAATAAAATTGTTTTATTGGAATACATTTTTCAATATAATCTAAGCACCTCTAATTTTCTTGTTTCCACAGTAGTGATATGCTTCCCAATTATCCTGTTGTCACTGTGTCATGGTCAGGATATGTGAACTGAAAAAGAAAATCTTTAACTTGCATGGTATCAGCTAAACCACACCAGGTACTGATGACTCTTAATTGTACACTTTGGACCTAATCCAGATATACGAATTTACAGGTGTAAAATTACCAGTAGGTAAAACCATGATGAATTGCAAGGGGGGTAAAATGAATGTCAGTGTTTGCATGCAGAGAGAATACTTTATTTTTGCATTTTGCACACAGATACTGACCAGTGTTACTGTTACACTGTTATTACACTTGGGCTGGAAACAACATCTCCCAACTTTGATACTGTCTGCAACCAATGAAACTTTCCTCCCCTAAAATTTAATATGGTTTTGCCCATTCATAACTTCACGCTCATACGTTTGTGAGTCTGGATCTGGTCCTTTGGTCTTATTTCTGCTAATAAAGATGTAGTAAATTTTTTTTCCACTAACTGTATGTGGTCAGTTTTACTCATTTCATAATGGTTGTATCAAACTTTTTTCTTTTTACCATGATGGTTGTAGTAATGTTTAGCAAAGTAGCTACATGCATTTGCATTAACATATTCAAGCGACACATTTCAGTTCACAAGAGGAATGTCAGGAATTTTCTCACTATAGGTGGGTGATTACATGGTTCCGCATCCTAAGATACTTGGATAATGCTGGAAAAATTATGCATTTATTGGTTTGATTTGTCTTGTGCAATTGGACAGTTGGACAGTGGTGTAAAATGCAGATTAATGTAAAGGCAATGATTACATGAGGAGCAGGGTTGGATTGATCATAAGCCTTACCAGGAGCTAAAGGGTTCATTTGCTACCCCAAACACACCACAAGGCTGCTGGCACCCATTAAATAGCACCCACATGCAGGAGTGAAGGGAGGCAACGTGGCATTCTGCTGGTATTACTTACTGTCAAAATTGACTCAGGCACTGCAGCTGTAGTTTGTCCGGAGATGGTCTGGAGGGCCCTCTGAGGTTGCCCCTGCATTACACAATTTTCTTTTTAATGGCCTGGAGAATAAGGATTGAAGGCAATGTATTACTGTAGCCACTTTCTACTTTCAATCTACTTTCAGTCTACTCACAGTACCTTTGAGATCAGACAAACCCTGGAAATAAAATGAAGACAGCAAATATTTCTGATAATAATCTGTTTATAAATTTGTCATTATGTCAGAAATAAGGTTTTTCCAGTTTGTGCAATATGTGCAAGCATGGGTGAACTTGGAGGGTGGGGGTTCTGGTTACCTGGAAAACCCCTTCCAGCACTAGATTTAACAATATTCTAAACAGAATTCATTTAAAAATGTATTTCAGCCTCCGGCCACTAGAGGTCACCCTACAGTGTCCTGGTTCTCATTCTTTTGTTCTTGATTCCATCCTGAACCACCAGGTTCGGGAATCATTAGATAAATTGGCAGCCGACTTTGTCTCAGTGTGATCAAATAAAGTGCAACCTGTGTGTGGTACCAGGTGGATGGTGTATGAGTGATAACTGATGTAGGATCATATTCTTTTTCATTTTTTTTAGAATAATGTAAGATGGGAAATAGCTTTTTTGCAAATTGAAGAATTAAACCTGATTCCACAATACAAATATAACTAAAGTAATCAATGTACATTTATATGTCAATTTATAAATAAAAATTATCAGTAAGCAATAAACCAAGATAATTTTACATCAGTACATATTTCATTAATTGCACTTATCTTAAATACTAAATATTACAATATGCTATACAGTATCAACAATTTTCCTAAACTTTTCACTGTCAGAGATACGTCTTTGAAACAACTATAAGACAACGTAAACTGCTGCAGCCGTGAAGTAAAGAAATGGTGGAGCTCTTTGGTATTTGTAATCCACAACATTGAGCATTCTACCTAAAAATGTACAAACTATAGTTTTTCCTGATTAACTGAAATTGTGGTATAGTAAAATGTTCCTCCTGTGTTCCGTTTTCACTATACAGAAGTAAGAACTTTCCAAACATTATACAGTAAATTTGGCAGTATTCAGTGATAACTCTACTTAGTGTTCCTAACTCTACTTTACTCCTTATTTACTCCCTTTACCCACTGGAAATGAAATGTTGTTTTCTCTCCCACTATCACCTCTCCTCTCTCACTACCTCCACTCAGCCACGTGCCTCAAAACACAAAATGACAGTTATTAACGTTTCGCTGCTCTGTCCTTACCCACAAGGACAAATGGATCGTCCACGGTGCCTATTGATATTGTTTACTACAGAAAATAACAACCAGGGTTCAAGCTTTAAGAAAGACCCACGCTATGTACTCGATCCTCAGCTGTACTTCTCAGGATCTCTGCTCCAGCCTGTGCTGATGTTGCTTGGTAACACCACCGATAACCGTGAGGATGTCAGAATTCAAACCACAATCAACCTATAAGGAATGGGCCACCTCAAAAGTATCATTAAATATTGCTGAACTTATTTAAAAATCTTTAAATACCATACTATACAGGGGTACCCCCAGGGGTGTCACATCTGTCTCAGTGTGTGCTGCGATTATGGTTAGCATCTGCCCAAATTGTCAGAACTAATGCAGCAGGGGCAGGCTGGCGTGGGTGCCAGGGTGCCAAATGGCACTCGGGCTGGCCTCATCATTGGTGGTTCAGGGCCACAGGCCGTACATGCCGATCAGTTACATATGGGCTACTGCTATGGGCTTGCCCCCCAGACCAAAATATGCCAGCCTGCCCCTGTAATGCAGGGTAAGATTCTCTCCAAGACTGCTGGAATCATTGTCACCTATGTCACACAGCTGTCTTCCTGCATGCATCATCTGTGCTGTCACTGACCTGTCACTTACGGAAAGACTAATGTCTGTGATTTACATGGTTGATACTAGAATAAAACTTTTCATTTAAAGTTGTAATACACTATATTATATATAGTACTGAAGTAGAGGAAAGAATTATCATCTCACGGTATGAAAGGGTTTAATGCACAATTAGAATGCAAGAGACCTGCATGCTATATAGCACTTCAGCGTCAGTCTGTAGTTTGTGGTGCTCTGTCCACTGTTGTGTTGGCCTCACCTACTAATGAATTGGTCTGTCTACATGAGAACTTTGTGAATTTTCCCAAGGCCACTTTAGGATACTAGTCTACCGCTGTTGAGAAATGCACATTTTGATTATAATATGTTTACTAATCCCAGCCTCATGACTAGAGTAAGAGTTTAGACTGCTGCTAAATTAATTAAATGAACAAATAAATGAATGAATTAATAAATAATTATTTATTTAATTAATGCCTTAATTGACTGACTAACATTAATGCATCCAGTTTCTGATATTTGGCTGCTTTTCTAGAAGACAGAGCTCAGAGTGAGGAGACTGGTGGCACTGGTCTCTGTTAAGACACTCCTGTGACCCAGGACACAATGAGGGTAACAGGGCCCTTTGATAGGTTGAAGCAGACACACACTGTTGTCACTAATGAGAAATATAACAATTATTTTAAAATATTGTACAGCAAATATTTAAATAAATCTCCTGGAACTTCTTTTCCTAAAACATACAACCAGGGTATGATCAGAGAGTATACATCACTTCCTACCTCATCAGCAGGGGCCATTACTCTTATATTTGAATGTATGAATGTCAAGTATTAGAAAGGATATTGGATTGTTTTGGTCCTTTCACTTGTATTTCTGCATCAATAAATCATGTTCTCTTGTATGATACTTCCTTGAGTTTACTATGTCATATGCGCACATTGTAGATTCCTTCCATCTCTATCCCTCTTCTGTCTTACAAAAAAGTTATAGCACAAAAAAATAAATAGGTATAATCTTTGTTTCATATATAGGAGATTGTCCCTACTCACTAAGACAGGGACTCTAAACCAGTACTAGTACTTCTCTCTGTGATGGTACTCGGTGTACTCGGCAAGCTTGTATGGAGGTACAGCCGGACTTGTATTTTAACCAGATTGCAGAAAGCATATTGCATAAGGTATGTTGGATTCTGAATGGAATATGTAGAAAATGAACCCTAATCAGTGCAAAAATCTGTACAATAAAAAAGAATATATAATTCTATTATATTAAGCAATATGGTATAGTGGGTAAAAGGTGCTTCTCGAAAGAGGTTTGTGAACTGCTGCCCAAGACCTTTGCTTTCCAGAGCCATAGAGGAACAGACCAAATTCAAATCAGAGGATGTCTCAGCCAGGTCGTTTGTGGAATACTGCTCTGCCAGACCTTGTTACAAGAACATTTATTTATATGATCATTTTCTTTTGTAACATTGTTACTGTTTGCCATGTTCCTGTTATTTACCATGGTGTCCAAAATCACCTAAAGAACAAATTGACTGTAACAACAGATGTAAATGGCGTGTGCATGTGCATGCCAGATGTAAATGTGCCGATCCCCTGGTGTATGAAACATTGTTCCATAAGCCAGTGGATCCATCCCCAGGGCTGGACTTCTGTTCACCTAAATTACAGTAGGTGAGCAGGGGAAAGGTTTAAATTGGGGATTGGGGCAAGATTTGGGCTTATTCACACGGACTGCTGAACTGCACGAATGAGTTAAGGTCTAGTATAGTGTATACACCTGCCTTTTCCAACCAAGAGAGCGGAGTGACAGAGGAGTACACTCCCCTCTCTGTACCCAGCACTGCACTGACTTTTGGGAGACTAGAGACAAGGAGATGCAGGAACTAGCTTTTTTCAGTATTACCCAAATCCCACCTCCAGAGGTGCAGGAAAAGCTATCAGTACTGGGCTTGAATATACAAGGGGAGAGATTATTCATACAAATTCCCTTATTAAAATTATTGTTATTATTGTTATTATTATTAATTAATAATAATAAAAATAAAATTATTATTATTATTCATAACAATAATAATACTCATTTAATTGTGATTTTTCCACAAAACCTTAACTGTTACTACAATCTGAATGGGGAAGATAAGATAAGATGCTAATTTTGAGCACTGAATTTGCAAACTTGCATTTTAGATGAAATATGCATTTATTACAAGATCCTATGATTCTTCTATATCAGTGGATTCTATTTAAATAAAATGTATTTGAAATACCTTCATAAGGCTGGTATTATATAGCATACAGTATATAAAAAGAAGTTTTGCTCCTCTGTGTTTATGGTATGCAAGTCTTCCCCACAATGAGTAATTCCTTGCCATTGCTACCAAATAACTATGTTATAACTAAGTATTCACCTAGAAAAGGCTCTCTGTTTGAAAGAACACTCTTTGTAGACGACTATTTAAATGTCTATAATGTGTTTAAGTCTTTCCTAGGAGTCAGAAAATAAGTGTCTTGGAATGTAATAAGTAGAGTGAAGTGTATGCTGGCTTCTAGCCACTGACACAGTGCTCCTGCTTGATGGTTTCACAATTTATTGTATTTTAAACAGCACCTGTTTTAGAAGTAACAATTTAACGAAAGAGCATTGTAAAAATGACAACTGAGACATAAAGTCCTCTCATCTAAGAAAACAGTACAGAGGAGGAAGCTGATATACTAACATGTTTAACACACAAAAATGTCAGGCCATTAGTTTCCCAAGAAATTGTCAATCTGGTATATTTATCAAGCTCATATCACCTCATTTTGAAGTGATAATTTTCTCTTCAAAATGAGTTTTTTTTACTATTCGTGGATCGGCATGAAAGCTTTATGTTTCTATGCCAATCGTACTGCTATTGCAGGCCCGCTGTTCCTTATGTGGGTGTGCGACTCATCATATTTATGACTTCTCGGATCAGAGTTTTACACTCTGCTCCGGTCAGGGCTGGAGCGCCCATTTGGCGAGTTTCGGCGGGCGCCTAGGAGCAGCAGTTACATTTTTTTTAAAAATGAATTTAAAAAAAAGATCCCCCCTTCCAATAATTAAAAATTGGGAGGGCGGATGGCCAGCTGAGCGGTCACCCCGCCGCCCTCCTCGGCAGTTTAGTCACGCCGGTAAGTGGAATCGTGATGTCACGCCGCCCGTCATTTGGCAGCGAGGGGGCGCGGTGCTAGGTCTGCCTAGGGTGCTTGCAGACCTAGCACCGTCCCTGGCTCCGGTCGTTAAAAGATCGCCATCTGTAGATGCCAAAAAAGTAAAAAATCATGCAATCCCCCCACTGACCTCCCTTTTTCCTCCCTCTAATAGCTGTTAAATAAAAAATAAAAATTTTACAAAAAAAAAACTCATAGGAACAGGTAGCACCACCTAGAATTGATTAAAAAAAAAAAAAGTAAAAAATAAAAGAAATTACTTTAAAGTTTTTAACTTTTAAGTTTACTCGCCGGGCTCTGGTCACTGATGAGTAACGCGACCTGGTGAATGCGCAGAACAATAATTCTTGTATTTAGAAAAAAATGTAATTCCAAGAATTATCTTTCTGCACATGCGTCGGGATGCATGGCAACTCCTGTGGGAGCCGAACATTACTGAAATCGGCGAGAAAGTCCTGATTCATTCACAGGACTTCAGAGGGTAAGTCTTTTTATTAACTAAGTTGGTCACAATGTCCAGGCTCGCAGCGAGGTGATGAGAGTCTGATTAATGCCAACTTTGACTGACATATAAGTTTTAATAAATATACCTAAATAAGTTGCCTTCTATCTTTGGGTATACAATGTGCTTGAACCCTGTCATGAACTTGCTTATTAACCCCAATGAAATTTTTAAACATAATACAATTCTTACAATGTTACAGTGCTCATGGATACCTTGGAACTCCCTTCGTAATATTCCTTATATATCTCCTCAGGCATCCAATGATGTAAAATGAAGCAACTTACTGTATCACTATGTCACAAAAGCACAACGCACCTTGAGAACGTGTTTGTAGCTGTAACTACCTGAGAGGCCACCAGTTAATGAAGGATAATATGTCAGTGGTTGTTGTCCACATGTTAATCATAAAATACTGCCACAGAATAGCGTAGGAGTATTGTCTGCATAATATAAAGTTGGCCAAAACATCCCTGGGACCCTAGATCCCAAAATACTATCCCTAGATCCATAGTTGTATTCCCTTGGTAAAACATCAAATATCCAGTAGCTGTCCTGGAAGTGACCATTGCTCCTAGTAACCTTAAAAAGTAAAATTTTATTAATATTCACAATCACTTTAATATATCGAAATGTATCCTGTTCACAGCAGAAACAATGTTAGAAAACTAGAATATGAAAATAGTCATGAGCAGTAGTAAACATTAAAGCAAATAAATATTACATACACAACAATTTTAGACCAAATATATACAATTAGATCAGAGAGTTTCATACAGAGACTGGTCTTGTTACACTAGTATTCTAGACAGACATGCCTGAATCGTGAGTAATAACCTTTCTAATAAAGCAGTCTGTGTGGGGGTGACATCAATTTATAAAAGTAAGAACTTAATTCTTACTACTTAACCCCCACAGCCACAATAAAGCCACATTGAGGTAATCGTAGCAATTACCTCAATGGAGAGAGAAAAGCAGTTAGAGACATTCACCATAAAAGATACTTTTAATATGAAAACAGAAAACCATAAAATATGCAATAGAATAATGAAACAGTAAAACAGGCACTCGTACCCTAGGGATAGTCCAGATTCCGTGAGCATGAACTGCAGTGTGTAGCTGAACGGGCCCGGAACAGCTGAAGATGGTAAAAGTCTGCTGGAAGCACGCTGTTGGAACGAGTCTGGTGAGTCCGTCCTCGTGGGGTAGAGGCAATAGCGAGAGGCAATCAGGTAGACGTTGACGCGTTTTGGGGAATTACTCCTCCCCCTTCTTCAGAGCGGTGAAGAAGGGGGAGGAGTAATTACCCGAAAGGCGTATATATTTTAGGCTTTTGACATTGGCAAATGCATAATGATTTATATAGTAATGGTTTGGCAATGTTGCAATGTTGTAACCCATCAGTATGACAAACATATCTTTTATTAATACTTCATGTTTTAAAAAACAAATGCATTTTTCTACAAGTTGAAAACACACCCAACTCTTTTCCTAGTGTTGGCTCTAGTTGTCATCCAGTTTTACTTTTTGGTGCATTGTAATAACAGTGTTACTAATTGATTGTGCTGTAAGATTTGTGATCCTTGTGAAACTTCTTGTACCTTTCCCCTTTTTCCTTTTTGTACTCTGACTATTGATAAACATCAATAAAAATGTAATGGACACAAAAAAAACAAAGAAAAATCAACCAAATCTAAGCACGTCAATTGATTATACATAATGCACAAATTGTTCCACAAAAACACTGGCTTTTTGAATGAATTTATGGGTTTTCAAACAGGTAAATGGAAGACAAGACAATCTAAACAGGCAGAAATGTTCTGATTTCACCTGGTTTTCCCACTCTGATAATCCATCTTCCCCTTCACCCCCTTTGACTTCACCACACCCTTATATTTTCCCTTTCCATAGCCAGTTACATTTCATTTTCTTCTTTAAGTCGTTCATGTTTCAGTACTCCTGCAATCTGGAATGTAAGGTTTTTGCATGACATTCCATAGTGAATGTTAGGAATGTGCAAGACCAGTATTCATCAGGTTAGGGAGAATAACATGTATGAAATTGTCAGAGAAGCCTTAATGAAAACCCTTAAGACAAGACTAATTGGTCTAATTAAAATCTCATGAATATTTATATATTATCCCGAACATTTTTCCAAGTAAGCGTTGAGTAATTTACTTTGATGTTAATTTCTGACTTTCTTTTATTGCTGATAGGGCCTGTATAAAGCCAGTAACATTTCCTAAGAATGTGCTCTTATCAGCAGATATTGTTGCAAATAGTATGAGATCGCTATCATTCCACATTTTTTTATCTTTTGTTACACTGTGACATTATTAATACAGGGTTGTCTACTCTCCAACTGTAGGAATAGAAAAGCAGAGCTGTTGTCCATAGCAACCAATCAGATTCTAGATCTTCTTTTGCTATTACAAACTAGATTGTCAACTATAATCTGATTGGTTGCTATGGGCAACATCATCATTTTCCATACCCTGTCAACTATAATCTGATTGGTTGCTATGGGCAACATCATCATTTTTCCATACCCTACAACATAACTATGGTAACCACCTGTGTTGAAGAAAATAAAATTTTCAAAACATTGATCCAGGTACCTGCAAGACACTTGTGCACTGACTGCAAATCCTTGCATAGTCCTATGGTAATATGGATTATTGGGTGTTTCCCCAGGCTGGGATATAAGCAGGCATTAGGTAGAGGTTGTGGTGAGGTTTTATTACATGCGTGGATTTCAGTAGAGCAACATGTGGTTTTGACAGATGGAGGGGAGTATTTATTGTACAAATACCAATTTTGGGTGGAGTTCTTCTTCAATGACCAATACTAATACTCAAATAAACAAGGAGCAAATTATGGATTCTCAGCTATTTACATAGAAGATATAGGCAACAGTTAAAAGGTGATACATCTGTTTTCAAGCTTCCTAAGAAAAGAATAGTTAAATAGCCATTCAGTATTTTTCCAAGACAAATTTTGCAGCAATAATATTTTTAATGAATCTCCAGTGTTCCTTTATCAAATATAGCTTTAATAAACAGGGAGCGGAACAAGGCAGGTGTTGCTACAAAAGATGGGAAAAAATGCCTAAGTGCGCTTGCCCCTATTTATCGCTATATAAAAAATAAATACAAATACTTTAACCTCCTTATAACCATTATAACCCCTAGTAAAATATACCAATTTTCCAGTATTCTAAAAAGTTGATCAATGGTAAGATTAACTAAGAGAACTGAAGGGGACAGCAGTATGTAATTATAATGGGTTATATTTTACTTTAGTATTTGTCTTTGACTTGCTATAGAAAATTTTAGAATACATAAGCTATAATAAACATATTAGAATATATAGAATCACCAGGGTAGTAAAAGAAAATATATTACAATCATATTGCTAGTACTAATAATATAAAAAGGCAAAATAGATAAGGAATTTTGCTGTAGTATTGAGTTTTTTTTAATTCAGTAAGCAATTAAATACATATGTAATGTGAAGTATGATAGTGTACTATTAAGTCAGAGTATTTATTTTTATATAGTCAGCAAGGTGACGGGTAAAATGGTGCTGCAACAAATTCTTGGAATGAAAACATTGACCCCCAAACTGTATGCTAAGATCACAGGAATGTGTCCCAATTATATCCCACTCTTTACCTCTGTGGTAAGCCTTAATGCTCCAGTTACCATGGGACTGAATCATTTCTGCTTGCCTTCATTTGCTACATATCATGTGTCACATGCTATGTGAACTTTTTAACATATAAGATGGATTTCTGTTTCAATCCCTATAGTTTTCTTGACAAATTCCGTTTATTTTTTTTTTACAGCATTACATTACATTATTTAAAAATGTCAAACAAACTCCCCCCCCACAAACTCTTCAATCTACAGAAACACCTTGTGCAAGTCTGTCCAACCTCCTACCAACTAGTTTAATAAAAATAAAATAATAAACTTTTCAAGTTTTTACTTACAGAGCTGCAAGGAACAGTGCATTCTAATATAAGTTGTGTGATGCCTGGCAAAATATACTTACTTGTACTCTGATAAAATACATATATTACAGCAGGCTGTGTGTGTATATGTATTTATATATATTTGACTGAGATATATATATACAGGAGCGGTGCTAGGTTTCTGAGCACCCTAAGCATATATATATATATATATATATATATATATATATATATATATACACATCACTAGCTCTATAATTAATGCTATGCAAACTGGAATTTACTTCCCTATTTCCTCCACACTGGCAACAAGGTATATATTTTATTATTGCATCTGGTCCTTAGTGACGCCCTGGCTTCCTAGATGACCACCTACTAGATGTGCTGGGGTACTGGTGTTTTAACTGATAGACTAGCCTATTTTGGTTTGATGGTGGATATGCCTTTTGAAAACATAATTTTTCACCGCAAACAAGACATTTTTATCTCTCATGCATGTTAACACACTGATATTTCTGTGTCTTAACACTTATTGTGGCGCCACTTATTGTGTTGCGGTTCTGAATCGACTGTTTCTACATACTGTTATGCATGTTCCTTTTTGTGTACTACTCTATGTTCTAATAAAGATTTACAAAAGATTATTTTTTAATTGTTCATTGTGACTCCCTGGGTAGCACCAGCCTGTACAATACATACCCGTACTACGCCCTGGCACATGGAATTCATCAGGCTCTTTACTAATAAAACCACTCATGCAATGCAATTAATGATGAAATGAAGGGATCACCGTAATCTACACCATACTTTACAAATAATACATCATCACTCTATGGGGCAGATTCAATCCGCGTTTTAGATGCGAAAAAGCAGAATGTGCATTTTTGGCATCTATTACAGTAGTTAAAGATTGCAGCTTTTTATGCACGGCTCTATGAGGCACGAGCAAAAAACTCTCAAGTTTTCTCCCTTACGCAAACAGCTGCACTGTCCTCTGTATAGTTGTGCCAACTTCTGCTCCTTTGTCTCTGTACAGTTGCAACGGCTAAAGTGACAACATAAACAATGACTCAATCAGCAGGATATAGGATCGACTGTATCATTTCTCAATAAGGTTATCACGTCAAAACGACCCTATGTCTGCAAGAAAACAAAGTTGACAGCAATATATTAGTATGGTACCCTTCATAACACATAATAAAATCCCCAAATTTTTAATACATTTTGGTTTTAAAATAAAAATAACTTCCTTACCATGTACCACTCCAGTTTCTCCAAACTGCCTATCCTCCGCATTTCTGTCTTCTTCTTTTCCTTACCCTCCCTCTACTATGTTTTGTCCATTCTCTCTCTATTCTTCTGTCTCCATTCTTTCTTCCTCACATCATCACTGGTCCAGATGCGGGCGAGAAGGAGAGGGGGGTGGACTCCATTGTCACTCTGAGTATTAGGTTAGATTTCATGTTGGGGTTAGGAATAATGCAGAACACAGTAATCATCAACATTACATTATTCTCTCTAAGGTACCCTGCCAAATAGAGGAACATTGGTCACTTAAATAGAAAGGTAAAAACAACATGTAATCAATTAAACCATACTATTACTGTATACCATACTGGTCATAACCAGACGTTTTATGTTAAAACATGAATGGGATCTTTTTCAATTAAATCAGACAATTGCTTGAAATCCATAATGAACTTTTTACTATACAAGTAATCATTTTTAAATAACGTTGCTGTGCTGGTATGTGCTCACTCTCCCCAGGAACACACTAGAGCAGTGGTTCCAAAACTGTGTGCCTAGGCTCCCTGGGGTGCCACGATGCTCTCATTGGAATGTTTCTTCCAATGTGGTGCTATGTTGATAGTGTTACTTATAAGCACAATTTTACATCTCGTATAGAAGCTATATTATATTATATATTTCAACATGAAGCATTTATAGCTTTATTTACATAGTTTTTACACGATTCTGAGTAAAAAACATACAAATTATAAATTATTATGTGTTAGGGGTGCCTTGAGAAATTATGGAGACACTAAGGGTGCCTCGACTGAGAAAGTTTGGGAACCTCTGCACTAGAGGAAATCTTTTTCCCTTTTCAAAGAAACAACCTCATTTATTAGCCTTCAACAGTACTACACAAGTAATGTTTATCGCCCATTCATCGTCAGGTATTTACGACTATCATCACTCACTCTTTCAAATATACACGTTTTGTCTTTCTTACAATGTGTATACCACACTGACCTCTGAGATTTATTGCATTTATTACCCATTAGCAATCGGGATTGACAAGTGTTTATGAAGTTTCCTGGCCCGTCAGTTTTCTTGTCCCCATGTGAACTGACAGCTAAAATATAGTTTCNGTTGAATTCCTTCATTTACTCACTTTCTTTTTAATGCATACNCAAAAATAATTCTTTTTATCATCAACACAGGAAATGACACTGCTCTGAATAAGTTTACACCATTAAAGCTAGAATCTGAATCAAAACTTTAGATTCTTCGATAAACCAGGGTCACATAAGTTAACAATGGTAAATAGGAGTGTGACCAGATCTGAAGACTTCCCTTTCTTTGCAGATTAGCAGCTTACTGACTTTAAAGTCTCCTGTGTGAAGTAAGTGAGCTGCCGGGGCTTTAAGTCATTCAGTGAACTGTAGACAAAAACATTTAAACCAGCAAAGATGCTTTATAGTTTTTAATCATGTGGATGAGGAATGAATAGTGTCTTTAACAACCTACATGCTACGGAAACAAGGAAAAAACAGAATAGAAGAAACATTTCCATTTCAAGAATTATGATGGAAGAAAATCAATACCAGCATGCGGTTTCTGAGTTTGTCGTATTTTTCATATAGATGCCACTGAGTGCATATACACAGACATTGGCCTGCACCCTGTACACTGTCATGAGGTCTGACCTTCTGTAGAGGACATTGAACTCCCATGTCACCCCACTCACCTCTGCAGATATGAGCGACATCCATCCACAAGACTACATTAAGTGTTCTGGAGACAGGGTTAAGGTATGAGGATGTTTCAGAATCTACTTTACGACAATGGTCCTATGGATTGTGATCATTACACCCAATTTACTCAAGACGCATGATTAAAATGGATGTAATGTGGTCTTGATATGGCACATTGCAATGTTTTTAGTTGCATGTGTAAAAGTTGCATTGCAGTTGTTACATGAGGAGTTAGAGAGGTGTAAACTGATTTGCCATAAATCCATAAAAAAAAATATATATATATATATATATATATATATATATATATATATATTAATTCTGATTTATTTTAATGAAAACAAAAAACTTAACTAATAAAATCATTGTGCCTCAGTTTATTATCACATTAAACACAGGAAAGACTTACAACAATGCTGGACTGTTGCCTCAAATTAACAAAGAGAAGGCAAAAAGTGGTTCAATAAAAGATTGCTGCATGGGATGATACATATTACTGAGTGTTGTGTAATATTATCTAACAACAAATGAATCTAGCCATTTCTTTAAGGCGGGAGCAGAGATTCATGACAGAAGGTTGTAGGATATGAACCTTTTGGAACATTGCTTTTTCCTGTTTCCTTCTTTTTTATGAACTCTGGTTACTCCAGTCCCATAATAATATAGGACCAGATCAAGACTTCTGAAAAGGGGCTTTTCTGATCACTAGTATTTTCTGATTGGAAAGTACCTAATTTGAAAATAAGATTGTGCATACACACACTACATTTATTGCATGGATCTGGAACTGCAAGATCCAAGTATACTGCTGTCTCAGGTCTCAGGTCTGTAATAGCACAACAGCATTGCCANTTATACCAGGTCGAGATCATGACATGCATGGATTCATGACCTGACCGTCTCTGAAGACGCCTCCTGCTGAGAGATGAAATGCGTAGCACTCCTTATTATCATTAACTCTGGACCCTGTCGCTTATTATCACTGAAGGCTCCATGCCACTTTCCAAAAGGGAGCGTTTTCCAATCCTAGTGATCAGAAAAGAACATCCTTTAGGAAGACTGGATAAGGATCATATACTTGTGGTGAATGTCTCACATCATGCATAAAACATAGGTAATGTGACATCAATCATTGAGACAATATATGATTCTTAGTAAGTCAGGAGCTCCATTTTACTGAAAGCACATTCCTAATGTATTTTTTTTGTCACCTGCTGAGTCAGTGTTTGATACTTCAGACTAATTAAAGCCCTAATTCCTGAAATGCCACCTTAGGGGCTGTCTTTTCAAATAACATCATGGAAAATGCTGATTAACAGGAAAGAGAGAAAAGTTAATACATTTTCTGGAGCTAATGCATTAGCAGACAGTCTTATTCACTTTGTACTGTACATTACCTGATCTGCATCACATTTAAGTGCTAATACTTTGAGGCCTTATCACATTATGATTATTCATTAGACTTTGTGTTCATTCCAGAGCTGGAAGTGGGAAGTTATAAGTGGGGGTATGGATATGGAAGGAGCATTTCAAGAANATTTATTGCACCTTTTCGGGTATGGAGGGAAAAGTGCCGGAATACCATACCAGTGTATACCGGGCCACTTCGNGCACTGGTTCATTCANTGGTAATTTCTCTGTCTCTTCTGTTTCTTGATTTATAAATATTACTTCTAAAGAAAAAGAAATATTTGAAATATTATAGACAAAGTAATTATGATAATATTCTTCATTCATTGGATGATTCTCCCTGATTTCCAGATATTTACACATTCTATCACAACCTTTATGTTTGTGATAGAATCAAAGCAATAAAATATATATTTATCTAAACATACAAGTAACATTTCATATGTTTTGTAGTGATTATGTATTTATTACCCCNAGTATATGGTTACTCCTGAGTCCCCAGCAAGAGCCATGCATGATTCTATACATAATAATGTACACAGTTCACATGGTTATACAACAAACAATAGAGTCACACTAAGGACTGGATCCAGACTTTTGAACTATTGAGCGTAAATTACAAGTGGGCAAAACCATGTTGAATTGCAGGGGAGTTACATTTCGTAAGTTTAAATCTGTATAAAAGTTGAGATTTGATGTTTCTAACCCAAGTAACACTATAACACTGGTCAGTATCTGTGGGCAATAAGCTAAAGCAAAGTATCAGTATCTGTGTGCAATAAGCTAAAGCAAAGTATTCTCCCTG
>JABWIB010001751.1:53094-70496 GCA_016617825.1 Platyplectrum ornatum | reverse complement strand
GGGGGGGGGAGTAGCAATGGCTTGATATCACATGACCACGCTCCAATGTCACTGTGTCAAGGGCAATTGCTACATTATTGATTATTGTCCTTTTCATGATGTGTCATTGCGGCTGCTTATATATATTGGATGTCAGTGATTACAGCACGGTGCTGTGAGCAAGCCATGGAGAATGGAAATGATAATATTGAAAGCCTTGAACGCATTGATCTATATCCTTGTCACTGGAGCAAGTTTAGATCTGCAGATCTCCAATGCAAGACGAGGAAACTGGCAGAATAAAAGTCCCTTTGAACTGGAATTATTTAACTTTCCTGCTGGAACCAGGATGCGTGTTACCCCAGGGTGCACGTTACCCCATATCGCGTGTTACATGAGGGTGCACATTACCCCATATCGCGCATTACCCCAGGGTGCACATTACCCCATATCGCGTGTTACCCCAGGGTGCACATTACCCCATATCGCGTGTTACCCCAGGGTGCACATTACCCCATATCGCGCGTTACCCCAGGGTGCACATTACCCCATAGTGCGTGTTACCCTGATGGTCCAGGCAGATGAGATATCATGTACGTCTTATTATTATTATTATTATTTTGTGCGTGCCCGTTGTCCTCTTTTATCACACGTTTATTGTATTTTTATTGTCTCTCTTCCGCCGTTTGAATGGTTAATCAGATGAGGTATGGCTGAGTGCCTGCTCCNGGGGATTTGTTACCAGCTCGGTGAAGTAGGTGTTCAGTGAAGGGGAATCGCTCTGCACATTCTCTGTCTGCCCCCAGACGTCTGTGGACAAAGAGGTTACGTTACATGCAAACAAGCTGTACGCTGCCAACTCCATTGCTGCGCNCACTGAATAACCCCGCGCAGCACTGTGTGTGTGTGTGTGTGTGGTTTTGTGTGATTACATTTTTTAAATATTATTTGTGCAATTTTTGTATTTAACTATTTTACACTATTTCACGTACATATATACACACACGGAGGTGGGGCAAATGCCATGATTTGCATAAATCCCACCCCCCGAATGGGAAAGCTTCTGTTGAACATGAGCAGGCGTAACAATCAGGGCTGAGGCAGTGATTTACATAACACATAAGACCAGTCCCGGGACTCCCAGACTCGAACTACCCAAAATCCTGGAGTCTCCCAGACATTTAAATGATACATTAGGGGTTGAGTTTGGGGGGATCTGTGCAGTCACACGGACCTCTGATCTGTACCAGTCACTTAGGGGTATAGCAACGGGGAATGACGGGCAGTTTACCCATCTGCAAAGGACCTGGACATGTAGTATACATGCAGTAACCATCTGGAGCCTCAAGATCCAAACCCCAGCATTCAGCTTTCTCCCCAGCTGACTGCATAGGCAGTGGAGGTCTGTCTCTGATCATAAATTACTATATGTATGTATATATATATATATATATATATATATATATATATATATATATTTACATTTACTGTAATTTAATAAAGACGTTTAACAATCTACATTCCAATTTCTTCGCTTTAATATAATAATATATATATAATAATTTTCTTTATAATATTCTTGCTAATATTTATACTCTGCCAGTGAACACGTGTGATGCCCGTCCCGTCTCATCCATACACTAAGATGTAATTGGAGTCCCTTGAGGTAAAAGTCAGTCAGTGGTACTGAGTGATGAATTAGTTCCCTGAAGTCCACTTGCTGTGTGCGAGGTTGACTGTATACGTGTGTGAATATGACCTTGTTATGCATACGCTTAGCGTAGTGGAGGTTTTAATCCAATGCCCTGACTCGCACATTGTTGATTAGTAGCAGTCGGTGTCTTAGAGGATATACTCATTCTCCTTATTACTGGTCAGGACCTGGGCACGGGGAAGTCAAGCAGAAGGAGAGAGGACGTATTAGTATTAGTATTCCAAGGAAGCCGCGGCGTCTGCACAACGGATTGATTGCTGCACCGTTACACTGCTGGGAGGTGGAGGTATGTTTGCTGTATCGCACATTGTGACATTCAGGGATAGTTTTATTCTTTTATACATAGAGAAGATTGAAAAATAATTCTGGGCGAGTGAAGTGTGAGAGATGTATCATCTCCGTACACTGGCAGCTTGTCTGGGGTCTCACAAAGTTCTCTTATTGATTTCATTCTTTTCTTTGCCTATTGTATCCTCTGTGCGGTTTTAGTGCGTATGATGGTGCTGTACTCTAGTTATCTACGACTCCTATCCCCCATGCCTGGACAGACATTCCTGATGGGGGTTTTTTCTTCATGATTAACCCTAGTGATGGTTGTGTAGTGTGTTCAGCAATTCACTCTCTAGATGAGCATCAGAGCCATGTGTTCCACAACCCGACACTGGCATTAACATTACACAAGTTCTCAATCCGTGTGGAGCTAATCGTATAACGTGACAGGGGAAGGTCTCCTAAGGTCGCCTCTCACAGTTACTGTAAGTTGTACAGGGGACAGAACGTTAGTCAGTGTTAGATTTTTGTGATAATGATACATATGAGATTTGTGTGATGATGATGATACATATGAGGTTGGGTGTTTGTGTGTGTGTGTGTATGTATAGATAGATATAGATTATATATCTATATATCTATATGATATATAGATATAGATGACATGTCTTACTATACATTTTCAGTGTTGCTTTTTATACCTTTGCACCTTTTTGTTTCATTTCTGGTCAGTTCCAGGTTGTAGCTGCTTGAACTTTTGTATTTTTTCATTGACTTAATTGGTAACGTTACAGCAATTAGTGCATGATGTGCTGAGGAGCGTCTGCTATACATGAATATAATGTGTTTTATACTTAATATCTGCAATGTTATCTGTTGGGTGGTTTATTATTTTGGTCTAGCAATAACGAGACAATACTGTACATATAACTGGCTGACTAACCAGGGGCTCGGTTTACATTGTAATGTATGTGTTGGAAGATGTCTGTATAATATTGTCAGTAACTCTCCGGGACGTATTAAAGCTTTTTGTTGTTTCTGAAGGCAGTCCTGTAGAAAGATACGTGTATTATTCCAACCACAGTATAGGTTTCATTTCCACTGGACCTGACGCTGATAACGAAGTCTATGTGAATGGACGTATGTACTTATGTATATAACGTAGAGTATTCAACACATGATCCAGAGTTTGGGAGTAAGGGCAAAACCAAATACTGAACTGCAGGGGTGGCAAGTATAAACTGAAACAGAATTGGGAGGTGATGGTTCCTAGCTCAACTCTAATTTATAAACACAAAGATCTGCATGCAATAGATTTTAAATTCATATATATATATATATATATATATATATATATATATATATATATATATATACACTCCTCACATTGCAAAATTGATTTGATCAGCTTTTCACTTGCACCTAAAACAGGTGTAAGTGCATCTCTGGATCAGCTCCCCATCTCTGTCATACTGTAGAAGCCTCCCTTAATTCCAGTACTGACCACACTAAATCACTTCAAAAGCTTAGGCCAGGCCTACTGGAAAATCTACATGCCCTCAGCCCGCCATGTCTACCTCCATAACTGAATGCTGGGTGTATGGAAACCAGAATTGTACAGATATCTGCCCAATGCAATCTAGTTCAGAGAACGCGCACTCGAATACCCACACTGCGTATGTAAATAGTCTATTGTTATGAAGCCTGTGTCCGCTCCATAGGACTCAATGCAGAGTTTGTTTTACCGTTGCATTATATTGTTTCTAGGAGTCATATATTGATTCTCATTTGTACCCATCCAACTTCCATAGCTCGTGAGGCCTCCCCATAATCATTAATAATAACTCCATTACTGCAGTGCAAAGCAACTCCAAGACATCACACACTGTTGGTAGTAAACATGAGTGTGTTCAGGTATGTTATTGAACTCAACAATAAACCAACTTTGGCATAAATACAAGTCTGAGAAAGCAATAAATAACAATTAAAGTTATGAGCATTTACTCTTCTATGTAAATCAATGTCAATGCATACAGAACCAACATAATGACACCTATAGAGGATACATTTATTACATACCCTCCAAACACTATGTACATCCGGTGCCCCGGTGTGATGGCTTTAGCTGTATGCTGGCACGCTGGACCATGCCATGACCCTGTTACACACACTGTTACCAGGCTCATGGTATGAACAGCGAATATGATATTACTTTTATGCACCAAAAATATCGTAATCTTCAGCTTGTTTCATATATAAACTTGTCCAAGTTAGCATCTGTCATAACAGTAAGGGTTGAGAAGGTTTTTATCTTAACTCTAAATTAGAGTTTACAAATAAAGCATTTCAGTATTTGTAAGGAATTGGCAAAAATGAGACAATATTTTTCATTACACGTAGAGGTGTTTCATTTGCACCATTTGTCCAGGGATATAACGTTTACTAGCACTATTAAGGTAAATAACGTTTGGAGGAAGTAATGAATTGTTTAGGCTTAAACCTGGAAAGATGCTTATTACAGAAGTTATATATTATAACGCGTGCATATAGAGCTGAAGTTGTGGAAGAAATAACCATTGAATATGCTGGCATTATTTATATATAATAAAATATATATTTGTATGCGGGTTCATTATGTGATATGCGCATATTGTGACGTCATGGATAGTGATCTGTAAGACAATAACAGATAAGAGCTATTCTTCTGCACAGAGGCGGAATACGTTGTTGGTTCAGTGACATGACCAGTACAGTGAGCGCATTGTTTATAGCCGAGAGTTCATTTATCGGGTCATTTAACAGCTGTAAGTAGGTACAGCATTGTACTGAATGTCTTTATGCCAAATTAGCCGACAGGCTGGAGTTTAGCGTGAGGTCATGGACTTCTAAATAAATGTGCGCTTTGTTCACTATTCCAGCCAGCATGTTAAGTTTATGCAAATTGTATTTCTAATAATCGTGGGGAGATTAGGTTATTGATACTTAATGTCGCTTTGCCTTAAGAACACATTTCTATAGCACCAGGGATCCTAGATTAAACAACAGTACAGTAACCTCTGAGATGTGGCTTCTCCTGTGTGTCCATCTCTCATTGGTGTCTGAATGGAAATAGGACAGACGCCCCTTGCCTGCTGTGTAACTGGCTTCTGGAATAGAAGACTGGGTGCTCATAGCTCACTGATGGAGGTTGGTGTTCAGCACCTACATAGAGAAACCACACTTCACATATATTCCTGTGTTTATATTGAATGTTGTAAAAATAGAGGGGGGGGGGGCATTTGGTTCAGAAAGTTTTCAGAGTTTGTTAAAATACTTTTATTTTTATTTTATGCAGAGCATTTATTTAGCTTTATTACTTAATGTCTTGCATTTTCTTTTTTCTATACACCAGCAAATTATGCATAAACTTTCCAATTCTAAACATACTTATAAAAACGGTGCTATGAGAGGACCTAATCCCACCTGGAAAATGCGTTTTTGTGATCTGCTCATGCATAAAAGCTGGCAAATCCACGCAAAATACTCTGAATATAAAATTTCGACAGGGTCTGACACTGGTAATGCTGGTGCTCACAAGGAGGGGGGGGGGGGGGATCCTACGTTCATAGACGCTTATGCAGTGATGTCCACAGAGACTGGGCACCCGGCTACCGGGGGGATGTATAAAATAGTAAAAAAGGGGATTGTATAGGATAGATAGAAGTAAAAATAATAAAAACAAAGTTCACTGTTGGCACACAGAGGAGGAGAAAGAAGGACTAAGGGCATACACCGAAAAATAGGGGCACTGAATGCAAATATATATAACAAACTCTAATTGAGGTTGTATACCATATATATAATAAACTGCCCTGGTAATTTTTCATGCCACCCATCTGGCTTTCTGGGGAGAACACTGATGGGAGCGGTTACATGGGGCAAGGTAGAAGCGCTCGGTGAGCTACTGATATATGAAATAAAGTCTCTATACAAGGGTCAATGTCATTTACATATTCGGTGATTCTGAACGTTTACGCTTGCTGGCTACCAATGCTTCCCTGCGTAAATTATTACTGGAAGCGGAGTTTGCACAACAATAAAAGCATTCCCGATTAGCTAGAAAAGCTGAGCTGCCTTCTTCCTGGAACTGTAAGTGAGGCATCAATTACTGCACACCACCACGAGGAACCACTAACTCTGTCCTATCAATCAATAGCCGCATGGCCAGCGAGCCAAACAGGCTCATTTACAGGAGGAGACCTGCTCCATACTAATTACGTTATATCCACTTCACTATGGAGCCCGGGCAAAGTTTATCACTCTGTAAAATGATATTTTTCCTCTTTCTTGGGCAATTTATTTACATGTTGGCGATTGACTTCAGATAATCATTCTGCAGTGTTCACTGGTGAGAGAGTGACCTCCACGACAGCGCTAAGGACAAGGCTTATGCATCAGATCAGTTACAATTAGTTTTTTATCTAAGCATAGAATTAATAGATACACAGGACACTAAATGCTGCTCATTATATTAGAGTATGTGTGTGTGTATATATATATATATATATATATATATATATATATATATATATGTAAACCCATTGGACGGGTCTTCTACCATTAGAATTCATTCTTGGGCAGTCATGGTGATATGTGACGGTCCTAGGGCCCTGTAGCCAGGAGACAGGCTTGGGTCTGCATGGTTGGCGAGACGCCTGAACCTCCCCTGCAGAGCTCCTTGCAGTGTAATTATAAATGGCGCTCGGCACTCCTGCATGGCATGAAGTGTCNATCTCTGCCAGCTTACAGGGCAGAGGGAGCAGCTGGGTCTTGGATTGGACCTTGTGTAGTTACGACCCGTGAATGCAGCAGAGCGAGGACTGGCACTTCCAGCAGAGCTGCATGTTCAGTTTGGTCAGTGTTACTGTATAGGCTTCCTCTTACTGAAAACCAATCCAGAAATGTGTACTTGCTCAGTCTAGACAAGGGAAAGACAAAGTGCGGCTCTCCAGGTCAAACTACATATCCCAGCATGCCTTGTTAGGTATCAACTATGTCTATGCTGTTAAAGCATGCTGGGAGGTGTAGTTTGAAAGCACCTGGAGAGCCGCACTTTGCCAATCCCTGGTCTAGAGGAAACTATGAAACTGCCTGTCTTATAAATATAGGAATAAAAGTAGGTTTATGAAAGTCGCTGTATGGCATTCTACCGTATACCAGCCCACTATGAGCTGGTCTGCATAACACCACTTACTGTACACCAGGGATATAGCAACACAATCAGAAGTCCAGTGTATTGTCATTACATGAATGCTAGAGCATATTCAGGTAAAGGAGACTAGTGGCATACACTGTCCTAGAGCTCAGACACATGGCTGAATGTCATACAAGGCTAAATACTTGGTGGTTCCTAAGCAAGATAAACATTTGTGACACAATGTACAGTATGCCTAAACTGTGTGTGTGTATGTTAAGTGTATTCTAAACCCCAGAAGCTTGGATCAAATGCCAGCTGTTACATCAGTCCTGTTTGTAATCTTACATGCTACTGTATGACCTTGTCGTGGCAATTGCCGACTTACCCAGCATTAAATCTATTTTAAGGCAGGTACAAGTTGACTTTCTCCTGTTTGACTTTGTCCTGTTTCTAGTAACCTGGAAAAACGTTTGCTACTAGGAAATCATGCAATGAACAGGCAAAAGAAATCATGCAATAAACAGGCAAAAGAAATCATGCAATGAACAGGCAAAAGAAATCATGCAATAAACAGGCAAAAGAAATCATGCAATAAACAGGCAAAAGAAATCATGCAATAAACAGGCAAAAGATTTATTATTTAACTTTATCTACTTTACGGGGTTTCATCTTTAGAATTTAGCCATCATGGTATACATTTTACTGTACATGTTATACACTTAATACTTCCTAGATTTGAGTTCACAAACATACTGACTAAGAAATATAGAGCGGGTCCAGGGGACTTCACACCCCTCTTATATGAGCTGTATTTTTAGTGCTTATAACACATCTATGTGTGAATCCTTATGCTGGCCATACACCTGTGCGGTCATCGTGGAGATACATTTCATGTGCTAAATACACATGCTATGTGCAGGGAAATCTCCTGCGATTGACTAGAATCTTGCCTGCAACAGCAATGCAATGTGATTCAGTGATGCAATGTACTACAGCGCTTCGCATCATCGCACCCCTATCGCATAAGTGTATGGCCTGAATTACCCTTGGAAGTATTGTACTTGCTTTGCATGTGGATTTCTTGCACACCTTCTCAGCCCACGTCTGAATATCCCATTCTGCCTTTTGATGTAAGATGTCCGATGTTGTATGTGTAAATGTGTACAACTTGTAGCATGCGCTCCCTTGCCCGTGTTCTGTATACTTAATTAGGGCACACATATCTACATTGGGCCCAGAGTACTCAAAGATACTGAATACATCTCTGGCATGATGATGGGATATTTTATATATCTTTGGTAGTAACATTTGTCTTTCTCCTTTCTTTGTAAGGTGTATTCTGCTACAAGAAAAGAATCGCTGCTTTCGTGGGTTCGGGAGCAGGACTGTGACGCATCATCTGAGCCTGTTGACTATACAGTATTCGATGGAACACGAATTTAGAAATCTGCTGTAACGTTCATGTTCACTGCAACTTATTCAAAAACAGAACTTCTTTAGAAAATACTCCCATAAGTCTTCGTTACTCTGTAAAGTAGAAACCGACCTAGCTTCTACGCATACGAGTATTGAACATGACTCATGGGGAAGAGCTTAGCTCTGAAATGCAACAGGATCCCATTGTGTTAACCTACCTAGAAGGATTACTAATGCATCAAGCGGCAGGTGGCTCTGGGACAGCCGTTGACAAACTCGCGGGACATGTAAAAGTTGATGAAAACTTTAAAATTTCTGCCAATGTTTTTACTAACTGTAAAAGTGCTGCCCCGTTGCACAATAAAAGTCAGGCATCTGGGATGCTACATCTAAAGAAAGCCAGGCTTTTGCAATCGTCCGAAGACTGGAATGCTGCAAAGAGGAGACGGATATCTGAGCCCATTGGCGTAAATGAGAAAAATGAGTCTCTGTTGGCGGGAATGGTTGAAAATGTCCCCAAAGGCAAACAGGATAGCACATTACTGGCCTCCTTGCTTCAGTCATTTAGCTCTAGACTGCAGAGTGTTGCTTTGTCTCAACACATAAAACAAAGTCTCAAAGATCAAGGCTTTTCCCTTAACCAGGAGGTCGCACACGAAGAGAAAGATAACCAGTGCTTTGGTGTGGCCTCTAATCACCTAAAGACTCTATTAAACAAAAGCCGAACAAAAGATAACGTCATTGACAATAATCACACTGGTTTAGCAAATGGTTCTATTCAGGAAAAGTACGGTGAGCCCCCTCTTTCTGCACAAAGTAGCACCAAAGGAGCAGGTGAGCCAATCTCATGTGCCGCAAGGCTTCAAGCTGTTGCTAATATGGTGGAGAAACGGTCCAGCCCCTCGGCCTCTCCCAAACCGAGTGTGGCCTGTAGCCAGCTGGCCCTGTTGCTCTCCAGCGAAGCACACTTGCAGCAGTACTCAAGGGAACATGCCCTCAAAGCACAGAGCGCAAGTCAGTTGGCAAGCGAGAGACTGGCAGCAATGGCTCGGTTGAAAGAGTGTTCAGAGAAAGATCTCGCCGGGTTACAGTTGTCTACAAATGTACAAGCCAGCCTCAACGGCAATGGAAGGACAATACCGAATGGCATGAGTAACCTTGGCAATATGTCGCCTTTTTCAAGTCCTTTCGGCGTTCCACATTCACCTCTTAAGTCAGCTGGGCATAAAAATAATACTGAAAGAAATCATGGAAAGCCATCACCTAATAACAGCTTGCTACTGCATCTTCTTAAAAGTCAAAATTGTGTAAGCCTTGGGAAAAACCAGTATCAGGGTGAAAAATACTCAGTATTTGAAGAAAGTGCTACTCCAACAACCATTGAAGACTACTCTGATAACAATCCTAGCTTTACCGAGGAGGAAAGCAGTGATGACGAAAGCACTCACTCTAATAGCACACCTATAGATTTATCCTTCAAAAACAGGGGTGCAAAACCCGAAAGGTTACATTCTGCAGCCTCCATTGACAATTTGACCGAGTCATTGCTTCACAACTGGGATCCAAAAGTTAATGGACTTGACATCAACAAAGAAATGAAGGACTCTCCTGTAGATTCCACATTGAAACCATATCAGAAAGTCACCTTGCTACAGTTACTACTTGGTCATAAAATGGATGAGAGTCCTTCAACAGTTGCCGATATAAGGACTCCCCAAAAGACTACTGACCTGTCAAAGTTCAACTTGACAGCTACAGCTCGTCTCTCAGAAAGCCCAAGTATAAGTAATTCGTCTCCATTAAACGGTCTGTCTTTGCACGGGTCTACAAAATCTGATTCGCCAATAAATCTGACTCACCAGCCGTTTCCAGTGAAGCCCCATTTCGCATCTTATGTAGGAAACATTCAGCCGGATACACTTGCAAATCCTGCCTCTAAGCATTTGATAGAACTTACCAGGCACAAAGCGCTGCAAGTAACTGTTCCATTAGCAACTGACAATGCAAAGTCAAATACCGCTTTTAGTGCTAGCAAATTGCTCCAAAACTTAGCTCAGTGCGGTCTGCAGCCAACCACACCCGATGAACAACGATCTCAGAAACCACCAATTATACACAGTGGCAACTCTCTAGGGTTAATCGATCGACTACACAGTCCACTTGTTACAAATGAGTCCCATGCATTTGAAGAGAGCAGAGGATTTAGTAGTCCTCCAACTCCAGGGGATTCAGGATTTCCTGGTTCTGAGATTGAGAACCTTCTCGAAAGACGAACTGTACTTCAACTACTTCTTGCTACACCCAACAAATGCAAGAATGAAAAAGTCCAGAAGCCTGTCATAAAAGACGAAGTCAATCCAGACAGGACTGAAAAAATAGCAAGTGAGCAAATTGTGACCTTGAAAATTAAGACGGAACCAGATGATAATTCTGTTGCACACAAAGAGACCAGTACTCCAAGCGCGTTAGGTGTCTCTTTGCACAAAGCAGCTCGATTAGCTCCAGAAGACACCAGATCTCTGCACTCTACTCCACAGGACTTCTCAGTCTCAAGAAATGGCCTGCTAAGTCGCTTGCTGCGTCAGAACCATGACAGTTTCGATATGAACGATCTAGACTTGCACAACCGAAATGCTGAGCCCAAGCAAAAACAATCAAAAATGTCTTGTATTGTGCCTAAAAAAAGGAAACTGCATCAAAACGATACCGTAGAAAGCCAAGTGAAGGTAGCAAAAGCGGCTTCCCCCGATGCTCGGAACAGGTCGTTTTGCACTACACCATGTGAGACTATGTTTTTCCATGAAGAAGTCAATGGCGCAAAGACTGATCACGACCATAAGAATATTACAGGTCCGATGTCCTTCAATGAGAATAAAAACTTAGGTTGGTCGAGAGAGAGCAAAGGTTTTAATGTACTAAAACAACTTTTACTTTCGGAAAATTGTGTCAGAGACTCTCAGCATAGGAATAATGCATTAGTTGAGGACATGGGGAGTGGAAACCGGAGTAACTTGGCGGTGAACTCAGATTTTATGCTTCCTTCTCTAAATATGTTCATGGGGAAACATTCTCCTCAAAATAATTTAGGTCAAATGACATTTCAGTATCCTTCTCCTATAAAGACTTCTCCTCATTCTTCCCCAGATATTCTAAGGAATAATCCCCCACGGACTGAACCGGGCCATTTAAATATGTGTCCGACTCCGAATGACAAAGGTCCCATAAAATGGGTCATTACGGACATGGAAAAGAATGACTTTGGAAAAGATTCTCCACGACTGACAAAAACCAATCCCATATTATATTATATGCTTCAAAAGGGAGCACATCCCAGTGCTAGCCAAGATTTAAGGGATCGGACAAGCTGGACAGAATCTTTGTTGGGGCAAGCAGCTGAAGTGAACTTAAAAAGAGATCCGCTCCATGGAAGAGGAACCAATGGGATTGGTTATACAAAACCCCCCAATGATATTGTAAATAAAACTTTGCATAATTCCAGTGGGAGCAAGTATGGGCTTTACAATATGCTTACAGTAAAGAAGGAACCCGAATGAATCCCTCAAAACATCTTATGTTGTTTTTATTTTATTTTTGTGTATCATGCATGTATTTAAAAACTAAAAAAGACAATTAGCATGATCATACAGAGATATTTTTGGGGGTTTCATTGACTTGGTGATATTGCTTATTGTTCAATGTACAAGTATTTTTTATAGAAAAATAATAATTATTGGCACATTTTTCCATTCTATTTTGTGCATTTATTTTTTAGCTGCTTAATGTTTTCGAATGCCACAAATTGATGTCACCAATACAACACTCTAGAATGGGTTCATATGGATATGGGTTTCTGTTGGAGTTATTTGTTACGGGTATGATTTTAGTGGCTGTAGGCTATCATTCTGAGCCTTTATTTCCCCAATAGTTCTTTTGTAACGTCAAACACCCTCTAGAATTCACATCTAGTCTCCTACCCCGCAAAATAGCCCCTAATGCTTCACATGTCAACAATATCTGGTTATGGATGATATGCAGAATAAACAATTAATCTACAATTACAATTTTAAGGTGTAAGCAGTCTAAAGTAAATCACTACCACATACTAACACGCCTATATTCACATTGGTCTCTACAAAACATATTGTATTGGGCTATTGAACTTAGGCAAAAATATTTTTTATAACACTTAGCAATATCCTGGGCAGCATAGGTATGTTTCATGTACATACTACATAGTATGTTTTAGTATATTTTCAGCAGCTTGTCTTTTTAATGGAAAATCAATGCTTAAAGCCCAGTAAATGCAGAATAGTTACAAGGCCACCAAGGTAACTAGTGAAATACAATGTCTCATTTTCCCCAAGGTTACATCTTTGCAGATTATTTTGACACTGGATTTTACTTATCCAAATGTAGAAACAACTGAATGTCTAAGTTCAGACGGAGATTTTTTTTTTTTATATATATTCGTGTCTATAGCTATTATATTGCTGGTTAGTTACATAAAGATGTATATGAAACTCTAAAAACTTCTCTGCATTAATCGGTATTAATTCATTATTGGCGTAAGGCCCAATTTTACATATGAATTGTTGGATAACAACTTAAGTTATTTATTGTTACCAGAAAATACACACTGAAATTAAGTTTATTAATAATATACCAGGCACTATAAACAATGTCATCTGCCGATTCTAACGCAGTAATAATGCTGCTATTCTGTTTATTTATCACGCTTTCATTTTGGACCAGAGGCAGACGAATCAATAAATCATATCCAGATTCCTGTAGGGGGAAGGGGAGTGGATTTACAATCCGTGGACCTGGCCACAAATTTTCCAGGCTGCCTTCTCTTAAAAACGTGGAAACCCTACACTATATTTAAGATTTTTTTCTTCTGACCCATTTTCTGATAAGCACAAGTGAATAGCCCATCTACTTCAAGTATACTAGATATCATTAAATTATTTAGCAGAAGCTGTGTGGTACCAGACCATTATGCACTTACACAAATGCCCATGTGAGTGAAGCCTTACTGGAATTTTATTTTCATATTCCTTTAGCAATCTTCGTTCTCCAAATGTTTTTGTTTAAAATAAAATCTTCCCGTTTTGACTTCCAGAAAATCTGTAATTAAATGTGAGGTGTTTGCAGATATTTCAATTTTTAAATCTATTTGAAGTTAATTTAAAAAGTTATTGAAAAATAACATTTTAAAATGATATTGTATTTTTGAACATGTACAAAAAAAAGTGTGTCTTAGGCAAATACTTTTCTTGAAAAGGTGTAAATAATGACATGTAAATGTATATCACTTATGCATTGATGATGGATTTTTTTGTTTTTCTTTTTTTTATAGAGTGCTGTAAATAATTTTTTCCATAAGTCAGAAAAAATCTTTTTCGTATTTAAAAAAAAAATATTAAAAAAACCCCAACAAAATCCATTCTGGGTTATATAATGTCTGTGAATAATTGTAAATATGAACAGATGTTATTCTGAATTCTTGGTTTTGCATGTGTCCATATCATTGTAACTTGAAATTGTACCTTGGGGAAATGTATAGAAATTTTACTTTATTTAAAATGTGATAACTTCTGCATGTACTATGCATGGGAAAAATGTCCTGTGCATTTCGACTTTAAACAGTCCAGTCAGATGGTAAATCCAACAGTATTGTGTTTTTGGGAATTTTTTGTTCCAGAATTTGTATTTTTTTTTTTGTTTTTTTTTTCTGGTATAGTCAGTCGGTTTATTTAGTTAATGAGCCCATTAAAATATGAACAATAACTTTTTTCATTAAGTTTTAATGGGAAATACATAATTTTATTGTAATGTGACTTCTAGTTTATACATTTTAATTTTCTATAACATAAATATGATAAATGAAGTAATCTAGCATTGCAATATGAAATACTGTTTCATTGTCTTCATTTATGGATTCTAAAGTTTACAGAAAATGGTTTAATTGTGTTTATATTCTAATGAAAAGAATTTGTGTTTGTGATGTCACAACCTTGTATATAAAGCAGTGTGATTCTTTTTTGTTTTATTTTGTTTTTTTTTTGTTTTTTTTTAATCTTAGTGTTCATTTCCTGATGAGGAATTGAATAAATAATTCTGAAAAAACACACAATGTGTTTATTGCATCATTGCTGAATACATATATACTTATGTTATTCATACAGTCACACACCATGCCATAAGAACTATAGATCAATAGGCCCCATACTAATTTATAAACATTCAAGTTACATTTACAAATGTATAATATATTGAATGTAATCCACAGCTCAAATTGATTTAAAATGAATAAACTAGAAAAACCCATTAATTTCCCCCCAGTGACAGTCACTTCTAAATTCCTACTTCTACAAGTGATGTAAAAATATGCCCTCCACCCACCTAGCATTATTTAGGGGGTGGGGGGGAAGGGAAAGACAGGATCCAATGGGTGCCTCAGAAACCACCCAATTCCTTTGCTCTATGTGGGAAATCAGGTGGATTGAGGAAAGCTGGATGGCTCAGTAAGTAGCACGGGTTCCTTACAATGCTAGGTTTGTAAGTTTGGTCCTGGACAGAACCTTATCTGCGTGGAATTTGTATGCTCTACCTGTGTCTAAATAATTATCTAGTCCTTTATAAAGAAGTTCCAGTCAATGGAAAATAATGGGTATACATGAATAGTACCAGGTCATCTCCGTATTCCACCACTGTAAGTCAGTGATGTAAAATAGCCTGAAAGAACAGATTCTTTTGGACATTAACACTTGCAAAAATAAAAGCTCTGATCTGATATGAAAATCATATACAAGAAACGTCGCTTTAGAAACCCGGTGATGAATATTGTGAGGTTCAAATCTGTGACCGTATCAAGGTTATAGTTGCTTCTTGGCACTTGACAGGGTTTTACAGTAACACAAGTAAGTTTATTCAGGTCATGGCCAGATCATAATGCATTGTTATTTAATTTGCTTAAACACGATATGTTAATTATAGTTTGAAGGTCAGAGGTAACAACTTATGTTTCAATCTTAGTAAGAGATAAAGTGTCTAATAAAAAACACTAAAGTGTCTTGGCATTAATAGCTATGCAAATACAATAATTACTGCAGCTGCGGAGCGTGCGGTGGAGGCACTATTGTGTAATGCATAGCCTTTCACTGGGTGCTAATGTGTTTTCTGTTTCATACAGGACAGTGCCATTCTTCTAGTCCCCAGATCCTCCTCTTTACCGGCTGTAATATCCCTTAGGAGGCTGTGTACTGTGTAATCGTAATAAAACGTAAATACTGGCCAGTTGTTGTTTGTCCACTAGCTTCAGAATCAGAGTCCCTTCCACATGCTACCATACCTCATTAGCAAGTCGTGTGTCTCTGTGTGCTATACTTCCGATGAGTAATAGCACTGGGCACTGGCCAGTCCCCAGTGCTATTAAGAAGAGAAGCTCCATCTGTCTCTTGCTGCTACAAATCCCAGGGTAGGCTTTTGCCTTGGGTCCATTTACAGCAATGGGCAAGCATGCTGGCCACTGTGACTAGAGCCCAGACAGATGTTGCAAGTTACCTAACCAATTAGGGATGGCACTTGCAATGTCTAAATAACTTCTAACTCCTCATCCATCCCCTATGGTCTCCTTGAGATCTTTGCAAGACCCTATGTCTTGGCTGCCAGGAACATGCTGTTTGCTACCCAATGTGGAAATACAGTGATGGCACAAAGTGTAATGATCTGATTTGCAGAGAATGGACACTGCACATAATAAAACTCAGCCAAGGAACTGCAGAAGCCACATGACACCTGGAATATTGGACAACTTTCTGGCAAATTTCCTGAATGTCTTCAAGAGGACATCTGCCTGTATAGACACGCTCCTCGATTCATCTGTTACAGCTTTATTTCACTGTTGCCAGAAAAACAGGACTGGCAGAGAGGGTGGCACACTTCTGTAGTTTGGCAGCCAGTATGACAGAGGAGAGGTTTGGGGTGGGCTTAATTATGCTACTTATAGAGTACAATTATGGAAGTCAATTTGAGTAGAGTTTAAGGCAAGTTAAGAGAGGCTGAAATGTCCTCATTCCAGCGGGAGAGTGCTGCTTTCGTGTGACTAATCCATCAATTTCCATTTTGTGCATATATTTGGTTTTTTAAATAATTCTTGTGTGGTGTGGCACAGGGCAGAGGCAGGCTGGGTTCAGGCATGGTCTGATGGGATTTCATTTGTTCTATGCTCCACCTGCCCAGTGTTGTGAGATATGCTATGATGTCCTAATAGTACAGCCAGTCTCCTGCAGACCAGTATACAAAAAGCATTTGCCTATGAGCAGATAATATTGCCCGAAACACTTCAGAATTCCTCCTGCTGCTTTCATCACCAATCACATCATCAATGAATACCAAGAAACCAGTTCCATTGGCAGCCATACCTGTCCACGTCATGACACTACCACGACCATACATAACTAATGATGTGGTTTGTTTTGGATCATGAGCAGTTCCTTTCCTTCTCCAATGTCCCA
Source organism: Platyplectrum ornatum (assembly GCA_016617825.1). Lineage (NCBI taxonomy): Eukaryota > Metazoa > Chordata > Amphibia > Anura > Limnodynastidae > Platyplectrum > Platyplectrum ornatum. Next base: position 53,422 of record JABWIB010001751.1, on the reverse strand, counting down.
ATATTTATTCACCTGACTGTACCTCTAACCCCCACTCAGACAGTACAGAGTATTGCACAAACAATTACAATGATCTGTAGAGCAGACAAATGACACAGCCAGTTGTCTGACCATAAGTAGAAGGGCAATGTAACAAAGCAATGAGAAAGGCNAGTCAGATGCTTGGTTGCATAGGGAGAGGAATTAGTAGCAGAAAGAGGGAAGTGGTAATGCCTCTCTATAGGTCATTGGTGCGGCCTCACCTAGAATACTGTGTTCAGTTCTGGTCATATCTCCAGAAGGACATAAATACATTAGAGAAAGTGCAAAGAAGAGCCACCAAAATGGT
>JABWIB010001751.1:19326-30185 GCA_016617825.1 Platyplectrum ornatum | reverse complement strand
GTGAATTCGACATGACGATTTTAATGAAAATCGTCAGTGTATACGTCAGTTTAGTGCAATATCGCCTGCCGAATACCCGTTTTTTCGTCAATGGATATCGTCAGCATTCGTCAGCCATTACATATCGTCAATACAAATGGTCACTTACTGAATACTATACATCACCAGTCATTGACGACTTCAGATCACTGACGAACGCTGACGATATGAAATCTCAGCAGAATTCGTCAGTTAGTGAATTCCCCCCAAGATGTATTAGCACTAAGAGAGAGTACATCACTAAGGTCACTAAATCTCATGCATTCTGCTGGCCTGGCGCTCCTTTACAGAAGACAACACAAAATACAACCTGAACTGGTAATTTTAAGGTAGGGTACAAGAAGTGCATGTGAGAAATCTGTGTAGCTGATATAATCCAAAATATTAAGCAAATCACATATGGCACATACTACACAGAGAGCATTACAATGTACACACATGCACAGTCCATTTGCAAATGCTACATACGCAAACCACTTACATAAGCATAAGTTACATGGGTACAAAAAATGGGTTAAGGAATTTTAAAATGTTGATGTTTTCTATGTGGATGATTGGAATATTTTTGCAAATATGTATGCATTGAGCTCCACCATCATCAAAGCAAGGGTGGGCATGTTACTCCTGCATAGATGAGAGTTACAATGGACTTTTATAATAAATCAATAATCATTTATTAAATAATAATAATAATAATAATAATAATAATAATAAAAAATAATAATAATAATAAAAAACAATGTGATAAAAACATATAATTTTTAAAAAAATGTATTTATTTAACACAATTTTATTAAAACATAATGTTCAGGGTTACAATACAAAGCGGTGAACAGTCATTGATTAACCAAGTTATTATGTAAGTAACGTGAGCAGAACCTTAGGAAAGGCATAAAGTGAAGTAAAAAGGGGGGACCCCAGGAGAGGAATTTGCAGAGAAGTAGAAGGATTGGTGTTAGGGGCTCCTGAGGGGAAGGGGGGAATAAGGGGGTGGGTAATTTAATGAGACTTAATGTGGTGAGGCATTATTCTTTATTTTATTACTGGATATCATTTCATAAATGATAACAATTTATTCATAATCACATTTCGTTCAGGATTTAACTCTCGTCCTTGCGTGAGAACCATGCCCTCCCATTGCTTTGATGCTGTTTCAAACGTATTAAGTTGTTCTAAGTCACAAAGCCTTCATTCATCAATGGCCGCCTTGTCGTTCAGCTTGGCTTTTCCCTTTGCTTACATCTCAATATATTTTGCTTAGTAGATTGTGTCATGTCCTTTTTCCGTGTCAAGTACAACATATATAACGCTGTAGGCAAGATTCTTTTAAACTTCGAATGTCACACAATCCTGGTAATCGCACATGAACTTGCAGCGAATACAAAAAATGTAAATGATAAACCCCTGAAGGTAGAGAGCACGTGAAAGTGACGAGCTGGACAACAAGGCCACCGAGATCTTATGACAAAGCTCCTCTGACATAGAATGGCAAGCGAAGAGAATGGAAGACAGGAGCGTTTGTCGTTACAAAACCCACTTCAGTGATTGCCAAGACCAAGAATACTCGGTTACACAGTAACATTGAAATAATGATTAACTGGAAACGCCTGTGACCTGAGCCACCTCCAAAATATTTATCTTGAACAATTTAGCTGCTCATCTTTGAACAAGAGGCTCATTCTTGCTGTAAGCCTTGCAAGGGTTGCTAAGTGGAGCAGGACTGCATATGACACTGAACTTTCGCCCCTGGGAAAAAAGTTACGTTTTAAGTTCACGCAATGAGGAAGAGTCCTGTAATAGTGTATTTTCTGTTATTATTAACTTTCTGACCTCTGTGATTAAAGGGAAGGGCAAGGAAAATGCACACTGTGAGTCAACCTTAAACTTTTAACCCAGCAGTAACAACAGTGATAATTGTGTCGGTTCTTTTGAAGTGGTTGGTCCCTTTAAATACATTTTGCATGAAACTTGTCATAATTCGAAAGAATTTGCTTTGATATAGTGTATTCTGTCTGTGCTGGGGTCAAAGCGTTCAGTGTATAGCAGGGTACACACCAGAAGGCTTATCATGTAAACCACACATTAAACGTCAGTTTCAGTGACATCTGACCAGTGTGCTCTGTTCAATGATGTGACACAAACATTTGGGTTTGTAATTGCTGGTTTTAATTTTTGGAAGTTCCTAATATTTACAATCAATGGATCAGACTTATAGTAGAGAGATGATGTTTCCAGCCCAAGTGTAATAACAGTGTAACAGTAACGCTGGTCAGTATCTGTGTGCAACATGCAACAATAAAGTATTCTCCCTGCATGCACACACTGACATTCATTATACCCCCCTTGCAATTCAGCATGGTGTTACCCACTCTTGAGTAAGTTGTGAGTAAGTCAGTGCCTAAAGTCTGAATCTGGTGCACTGATGTACTTCAGATAAGCCATTCCTATTCATATGTCTCAATAGAACCACCTTGTGGATAATTATGGAATTACAGCATATTATCAGAGCAAAGGATTCTGGGACAGCTTTTAGACAATCCACAGAAAACGAAGAAAAGGGTCAGAGTAACTTGATTAACCATTTATAAAGCCTAATAGATTCTAATTGGCTGACCCTTTCCATATCTTATTTACACAATCATACTTAATTGATGAATTGATTCTCTAATCAACATTATCACATTACATGTCATTATGTCACCAACGCAGACAGCATGGAGTCCACTAAGAAAGAATAGGTAAGTATTACAAATAGAGACACAAACCGGGGCAGCCATTGTCTGCAGTCTGGATCTGGTCTTCATATTGCTACTCTCGAAGACAGTGCTGAATATTATATATAAGTTTGTATTATCCAAACAGTTTATGGTCATATTTTCTTCTAACATTTCTTCAATGGTAAAAAATGAAGCACAGCTACTATCCTATGTACACTACTAATTTACTTTAGTCCAAGATGATAAAATATGAATAGAATTTATTATAAATTTTATGTCATTTCATGGCTTTTATTACTATGCCAGCCTCATACATTTATTTCTTTGATCATAATGACCTGAGAGTGTAATTATGGATAATAATATCCTTTACTTGAGTATATTGCTGTTGGGAGAACAGATATTCATGGGAAAGTAGGTTATTTCTTCGTATGTCGTGACCTGCACATTTCATAACTACAGCAAGTTCGGAGACCTAGTATCACTGAACTATAGTCTTCTGCATATTTTGCCAGTTTTTTTAAGCGGATGATAATCACATGCACAGTCATAGCCGCGACCTTAAAAAATTGCACATAATTGGACACTGTGGTATTAAAGACATTTCTAATTAAAACTGCAGTTTTTATATTATCAGTTCAACAAATGTCTCTTCAAATAAATACCTAAACATGGCTACCAAGTCTAAAAAATAAGGTACAGTGACACAGGCAAAATCATTCGACATACAGTACCTACCACACACACATACATGCACACATACTGTACTTACAGTATATACATGCATACATCTTCAACAAACACACACACACACATATATATATATATATATATATATATACATAAATAAATAAATGCTAGTTTAGTAATGTTTATTATGGACAGAATAAGCCTTATACTTTATCTCAGCAGACTTTCTATAACGATAGCGAGTCAGATTGATAATATTCATATATAATTGATGTAAAATGGGTCACAGATTGTGTGTGTAATTGCATGGTGGGTTATGTGGTAAATTAGCTTGGCTTTTCTCTATCCACTTACTTTGCAATATGGGTCACATTCACATACCTAACATTTACAAACTGTTTTCACATAAATGATTTGTAAATTGATTTTTATTGAGGTCACACCGTCACAGAATAATATAACATATAAATAATAACAATATGTTGCAGTGGTACTTGAGGCTTGATTACCAACATATCTGGATACCTACACAGCCTTGTACCCTTTCAATATATGTTAAACAAATTGCAAGACATCATTTAAGGAAAAGTGAGAGATTAAATACCCTGTTCAGATTACCACCAAAAACCCAGGTATTTCATGAAATCGGAATGGCCCCTTTTTGAAAACAAGTGTCTTGTTACCCAGGCTTAGATCCAGATAAAAAGTAGGGGTTTTCCCAGGTGAGACCCGGCCTTTGTCAGCCTGGATAGTGCTACCCTGGTTTCAGTGCACTGAATAGTTTAATGGCTGTGTATACAATGTGATTATTGTGTACGCAGCCAGTCACTGAAAAAAGCCAATCACAGTTCATATGCTGATTATTGGCAGTGTTCTACCTAGGTTCAGTCTAAACCGTGTTGACCCAGGAATTTCACCAAAATATCGGGAAATTCCTGGGTCAAAACAGTCATCTGAATGGGCCGCTTGCTGTGTGCCCCGCAAATACCCAGGGGTGTACTCTCTGAACAGGGTACAAGTGACCCGTTTTCTTTTTCTGTTGGAGAGGGTATGATAGGGTGCGGAGGAAGATGGGTAGGGGAGGAAGGGTGTGCCAGAGATATTCTGTGCTTGGTGAAAGGTGTTTCTATACTTTCATTTATATCATGGTGCCTGCCTTTATTAGTAAGTATTAGATAATGTCCACTTAGTAAATAATAAATAAGCACAATGCATAAAAGATTAAATATTAGACATTCAATTTATTATATATGGGCACCGAATAATAGTTAAACTCCAGTTTTGCTTTTGTCTTTTTTGCATTGCCATGATACGATTGACTAAATATTTTCTATAAAAAAAGTGCTTTGTAATATAAAAGTTCTATATAAATCCAGAAAGAGGCTGTATAGGCTTAGGGTGCCATAGATCCAGGGGAGCACCAAACAATGGGGCTGATCCAGAGTAGCGCGTTGTGCATGAATTTGCTGTTTTTTTAGCGTCTTTTTGTACTGTGCATGTGTGTGCATAGAAAACATTAGCGTGCATTAGCGACTCTGTGGTTTTGGACACCGAAAAATGGGCTTGGTATGAGATTTGAATAAGATTTTGGGTCTGCCCTTAGCGCTGCGCATAGCGATCATTCACCATCTCTGGCTTTTTTCCTGCGCTAGGGATGGTGCAACTGGTATTTAGCTGCAGGAAGGATTCCTGGCCTACACTATAGTTTTGTGCTGCGCACACATGTTTGCGTGTCACTGCCGTGCATTTTGTAAACCATTTAGATAAATGTAAGCTACAAAAAAATGTAAAAACATATTTAAATACTGCGCACAACACAAACAAAAAAAAGAAGAGTAAAGAGAAACACACAAGTGATAAAAAAAACATAGAAAAAAACAAATTCCATTGCTGCAAAAAGACTCAAGACGGAAAACCGCGGGTCCATGAATGCTTGTGCATAGGTGCACTTTTTGCGCGCGCTTCACAGTAGTGCATTTTGGCCAAAAAAAGATTCAACTCAGGATGTGCTCGTTGCACAGCGCAACCACGCAGAAACCGCGCCTCCGCTGTGCTAACACTCTGGATCTGGTCCTATATGTGTGCGGGATATCCAGCATCAGAAACGTGTGATACTAAGATCCTGGTAGAGACACGGAGCTAGTTAGAAAAGCTGATTGATAATGAATTCTTGTCCATGTACAACATGTATGTTCAGTGCATGCAATGTAATCTCATGGGTTTGAATTAGCGCCAGCTCGGTAAAGGCTGCTTGACACCGCAGAACAGGTAAACAATGCAGATTGTGCAGTTCAGATTCCTATTTTCATTACTATTATTGTCACTACAATCTTATGATGGATGTCTCTATGTGTTATTAGGTCACTCGGTGCCTCAGGGAATTGTTTCATTGTAAGCGGAGGGATTGTCCATTGTGACAGAGGTAAAGGCTAAAACATAGGAGAATAAATGCTTTTTTATTAAACACTAGACCCGGGCATGTGAAACACAGCCACAATAATAAAATGCTTCTTTATAAATCTGTTTCTATGGAGACACTGTGTCAAATAAACAAATATCTTTATTAAGTTATCAAGAGAAAAGAAAGGACCAGATCCAGAGATTGAAAAGAAGAGGTGGAAAGTTACACCTGGGCGAAACCATGGTGAATTTTAGGGGGAGGCAAATACATAAAAATGAACATTAATAATAATAATAATAATAATAATAATAGTGTTTATATTTTTACTTTATGCAGGGAGAATATTTTGCTTTTGCTTATTGCGCGCAGATGCTGACCTTGGTTACTGTGACACTGTAATACCCCATTCAGACTGCATTCAAAAATCCGGGTCTCATGATAGCTCTGGGTTTTTCCATGCAGTATGAATGCAATTTTTGGTCAAAGACCCGGGGAAAATGAAGCGGTTTGCCTAAAAAGTTGGGTCCAGCAGCTGCACTGCACAGCGTAGACCAGGGAAACCCAGGTAATTGTGTGAACGAGTTATTATTTAGACTTTTCAACATGGTTTTGTCCAAGTGAACTTTCCACCTGTATTCTTTCTTTTTTTAAAACTCGGGATCCAGTTCATAATTTGCTAGTAATAACTAGTTGTGTGAAACGAAGAAGAATAGAAGAGGACATCGCCAAGAAGAAGCTACAGTATTGTAGCAAGTATTCTCTGGACTATGTGACTGTGACATAACATCTAGTTAGTAGGTGCCTTGGTGCACATCACAGGGGAGCCTAATGCTTTAAGATTTTTAAATATTCCTAATAGGCGTCTCTCAGTCATACCATCCCTTCCATATCTTTCATTTACTCCATGTCTATATAGACTGATCCAGTGCTGGAAGTGGGTATTTATAAGTGGGGGTCAGGGCTGGCAACAGAAATCTTAACCCCCCCAAAAGGAAAATATTAAAATAGACAACCCATGGCAGTGGGACTGGCTGGATCACACTAACTGGAATGTGAGGGTGATGGGGCCAACCTGACGTTTGGGGCTCATCACAGCTGTCCCCTGTGTCCCCCATCCAGTCATTGGCCTTGGTGGGGTTATGGAGAAGGCGGGTATGGAAGAGAACACATCACAAAATAGCGGGTCTGGAGGGGTGGAACTTATACAAGGGGCAGAGCTTAACAGGGGAGAAAATGCCAATATACCATACCAGTGTGTACCGGTCCACTTTGTGCACTGGACTGATCACAATAAAACACGAGCAGTATCAACAGGAATGACAAATCTTCTGTCACCTAGCAGAGATATCTATGTCAACCAAAACACAAAAAGGCAATGCTCAAGTCATTCAAATACATAACAGAACATTGCATTGAACAAGAAATCTGTGGTGTTGAATAATACACACATACGCCTGGATACAGAAATCTGTCTGATTAAGGGACCTATGCAGGGTAAGTCCCCTAAAAAGTAACATCGTCATGTCTACGCCAGATGTTACAATAGTAACATACAGTACGTTGTTCCATACATTTAGACTTCCGTCCGTGAGGCAGGCCATTAGTATACATAAGTATGACTAATCTTTATATCTTAGTCGGGGTGAGACATGATAATTACCATAATGGCGGCAAAGTGGAATTCTAGGGGTAGGAGAGGGGAGATCACTTCCTTCTCCAGCTTGTAAGCACAAACCTCCATAGGTTCACATGGACTGGTCCAGAGTAGTAACAGGTATAGAAAGTAGTAAATCCACACCTCTACTGGGGAAGATAATAAATAGAGTGGAAACCGAATGGGTTGAAGTAGATTTTTTAATAAGGGTTACCAATAAAGCATGTGATTATTAGAATGGGTTACCAAAAAAGCATGTGATTATGTGTGTGCACTATGCCCAACCAGCCAGTATTTGGCTGCTAGTTGAGTATTTTGTCCCAAGCAGTGGAGCTCAGTGCACTACCCCTCTCCTATCCCCAGCTATTTCCAGTAAACATACATACTGTTACCTTTGCCTTGGTAGAAATACATTTATATATTAAAGTCCTCTGGAAACTTTTAGAAACTTTTCAGCAGTCGTTTTTTTTATTGTTGGCAATCCTGAAGATCAGCCTCTGGAGAGTATTATATTCTATACAATTAAAAGTGATGTCCCCTTGTAGTAAATCCAGCCCCCAGACAGGAATCAATATTACTTACTTGCAGAGACCAATCGGCCAATCAATGCTCTTTGCAACATCTTCATGTCGTAAAAGCTGTCTCTACCCTCTGCGATCACCCTTCACCTTCTAGGCTTGAGCTCTGTCCAAATTGACCATTCCCATATAAAATGTGAGTGATTAAGAGTTATCTTACTGTTTCTGACTATATGTCCTATTTATAGACAAGGACAGTGTAAAAAGCTTCGAGTGGGATCTGTGCCATAGGAAACAGTGCAGATTTCCATCAGATTTAAATAGATGAAACACATCTACTATAATGTGTGAAGCACATTGGGAGGTCACCTTGGAATTTGTAAGCTGCAGAAAACAGTGTCCTGAGAATGAACATGGACGCTCGCACATCAGGAGAGAGGTAAACCCCAAGAGTACCCCCAAGAGGTAAACGAATTACTCTAGTGGAATTATGTATATTATATTTCATATAAGAAGAAAATGAATGATCCATCCCATCCCCTCTCCATATCCTAACCATTGCCTCCAATGCTCCATGCCCTTCCCCTGCTACACTCCATAACAACACATGGGCATAGATGTCCATAACAGCATAGATGGCTGTGCAGGACACCCGTCCACCCCGTGACCTTTTCAGATCCCTGGGTCTGCTATAAAATGTTATGTCACCCACAAATCATATTGTAGCATGGGTTAGTATGTATGAAAGTACTTGACTTTTGAATGCTCCTCCAGAGACATTTAAAAGACTTTAGGTCATCTATGGGGTGGGGTGACCTCTGCTCTTCATCATTTAAGAAAAGGCTACACCACAAAGATTATTGTGGGACACTCTGGAATGTATAATATTGGGTGGAAAGAGCGGACAAAAGGTCTATGAAATGGAGAGATATAGATAGTATTGTTTAACTAAAGTAAAACAGTGATAGCAATAGTCAGTAAAGGCATTGATGTAATCTATGAAAATGAAGCAGAAATTCCACTGGAACATTATAGAACATTATAGAACATTCTAGAACATTATAGAACTCGCTCACACTGACTCAATGATCAGGGGAGATAACATGCAGAGCTGAGGCAAGGTTTCCACCGAGTATTTCCATCCATCTAGTATAAAACACATGTCTCTTTGGATCAGATTCAGATTTCTGGAGGGAAGGCCTGTTCCTAAATGCTGGAGAGGGCAGTGAACATTCCTCACCCACCCCTACCACGTACAGGCTACTGACCACTGAAGTGACCAGAACTGCAGGCAGAACTACCATTGGTGCAGCAGGGGCCCATGGGGTTCCCAAAACTAATGTGGCTCCCAGGGGGCTAAATTTACTTAGTAGTAAAATTGCAAGGAGAATAAAAAGTGTAGATGTTGCCCATAGCAACCAATCAGAATTAAGCCCTCATTCTCCAGTACGTTAAATGAAACTGAGAGCTTGAATCTGTTGGTTGCTATGGGCAACATCCCCACTTTTCATTTTCCCTGCAGTTTCCCTGGTATTTTGGTTTTATTTTAAACACATTGTAATATATTATTTGCAGTTTATTTTACTCTATATATGAATCCTAAAACAGTGGGTGAAGTAAAAATTTAGTGGGGGTATGGACAATTAGAGGTGACGGCATGGAAACACAGAACATTATAGAAGTGAATTGAAATTTGCAGTTTTTCAATTAAACCAGGGGGAGAAGTACCGGTATGGCATACCCACATATACACCCCCACTTCCAGCCCTGTCTTTAACCACATAACAATGAAGGTTATCTAGGCATCTGTGTATTAAATAGAGTTGGGATGGCTATGTGTATTTCATCACACTAAAATAAGGTAGGGGAAAGTAGAAGGGAAGCCATCATTGTGATCTTGGAGCATGTATATATATATATATATATATATATATATATATATAGTAATTTCTTAGTGAAAGACAAGTTGACAGGACACGATCTGGAAATAAAACCTGTGATTACTCATAGAGTTTACACGAGCAGAGGGATTAGTGACAGGATTCTCTGAAAACAGTCTATGATTACTACTATGTGTCAGGGGTATAAGGAGTGAGTTCCAGGAAAGATTAATAGAAGCTAAAGACGGAAACACATAATAAATACATGTAGCAGATGGACCGGCTCCATGAGATAAATGTATTCCAGCTCTAGCTAAACGTATTTCAAGATGCTGAGCGAAATTTCAATAGGAGAATTCCCTCTCCATAAAGAAATGCTCCGTTATTAAGGAGAAGGAAATACGCTCATTCCACACCAGCAACATTTTATCTGCACTGGCTGCAATTCATAGTAAATTAACATTTTCACGTTTTCACATAGCAGAGCTCAGGGTTCTAATGAGATTCCTCTGTCAATGCAGCAGTTAAAGCCTATCTTATAAATGTACGGATTTGTGAACCCCAAAATGGAGGCTCTTATCTGAATTGGGCTTTTGCCAGACTCCCAGCTGATGCGCTTCGCTGGTTCGACAGCCATGTTTGTGACAGTGCTGTTTCAAACAACGGAATCAGAACCGCAACAGGAACAGCACCGACAGGTATGTATGTTGAAGTCTTCCCTAAAGCCCCACTATCCTAACCCTTCCCTTCCACTACCCTAACCCTAATAACCCCTTACAAAACCATAACCTTCCCTTTCACTGGCTCAACTTCCCCTTCCCCTTACACTACAATAACCCTAACCCTAACCTCCCCTTAAACTACCCTTACCGTCCGCACAGCCTAACCCCGACCATCCATTCATTGCTGCCAAACCCTAACCTTCCCCTCCCCACTGCCAAACCCTAACCTTCCCCTCCC
>JABWIB010001750.1:51875-64554 GCA_016617825.1 Platyplectrum ornatum | reverse complement strand
ACCTCCCCTGGAAGAAAGCTGTGGATNCGGACAGGAGGTTCNATGTCTACATGTCCTGGAGGAAGCAGGCTGACCTTTCTCCTCCACCAGTTCAGTGGCAGAGGTTCACAGGAGNGGCNCTGAACATGTTTAGTAAACTTCTCTCACAGTCTCCTTCTGCTCGACCTTCTGTTCTTTGTGTGCAGCATTATCTGTATTTTCCTTGGAAAGTACAATCTCTATACTAAGATGATATGGTTACATGTTTTGATTATAATAGAAATGCACAATATATGTATATATGTATTCTTTATTTATATTTTGTAAAATAGTATTAAAGACAAACAAAATACTTTGAATACATGGCTTGATTTGAGTTAATAAAATTAATAATAAAACAGTAATAGTTTAAATATGAAAATAAAAACAGTATAAGAACAAAGGACAGTTTTACTCCCCTCTTTTATATTTACTACACAATGATGGGTTTATTTCAGCATGGATATAACTATATACAGCTATAGCAGGTATGCAGTATACTTTCAGAGAGGATAATTAATATAATGTTATATATAATAAACTATTACTTTAGACTGTGTGTCTGTTTTCAGAGGTTAATAGTAAAATAGTAATAGTAATAGTTTAAATATGAAATTAAAAACAGTATAAAAATAAAGGACAGTTTGGAAACATGTTGTATTGGCAGAAGTATGAGGAAGAATTAATCAAATACAGCGTCTAAGGATCTACAGCTGGCTCAGATGTTAGCTCTGCTGATTGGGGTCAGGCAGAGAAAGCACTGATGATGAAGAAACTCTACTGTTATTTTAATCTCTAACCTTTGGAGCCAGTGATGTGACTGGGTAAAGTTACGGTGTAGAAATCTGAATACAAGTTTTTTGTTTTTATTTACATTGAGCATTGTGTATAGAAGAACTTTAATTCACCATGGAGATCCCAGATGTTACCACTGCTACCGTTAGTATTTACCAACTTGGATTGCTGGAATCATATAGAGAAGGGCTTTTTTCCCGTTAGTTGCACACCAAAGTAATAAAAGCTGAAAGACGTATTTTATGTTCTAACGTCTCCATGATCTGCCACCCTGTTCTCCTTCTTCGTTATCCTGCTCCTGCTTCTTAGCTCCCCTCAGGACCTATGCCCTGCCGGATAGCCTTCCCATTGAATGTTAACGTGAACGGAGCCAAGCCGATCGGGGGAAGTCAGAAAGATACCTTTATGTGAAGGTACAAGCTCCAAAAGTGTGCGTATAGCAGTGGTTCCCAAACTGTGTGCCATGGCTCCTTCGGGTGCCGCAACGCTCTCATTGGGGTGCTGCGTAATGTTGTTTCCAACCTGGTGCTATGTTTATAGTGTTACTTAGAAGCACAATTTTACATCTTGTATAGGAGATCAACCTGAAATATTTTTGTCTTTACTTAAATAGTTATTACTCTATTCTGACTAAAAAACGAAACAATTTGAAATTATTATGTCTTAGGGGTGCCTTGAAAAATTATGGAGACCCCAGGGGTGCCTCAACTGAGAAAGTTTGGGAACCACTGGCGTATAGCATAATTCAGATATTCAGATATTCTGTACCTTGGGCACTATATTGCCCTTTTCTTTTTTTGGAGGGTGCCAATGAGACCAAAACGATATCAGGAAGTGTGAGCAGTCACATTAACAGGACTTGCGGGAATACCATCGGATGTATAGTTATTAAACTAACTGTATGGACTCTAATGGAACTTTGTTGAATGTTCGGTAGCATAATGCTGTCAGGTTGACAGATATACGGAGAAGCTCCGGGACAAATACAAGGACATATATTTCACTATATACATTGTGTTCATCCTTCTGTTTACTTTTGGTGACATTTATGGTACGCTAGTCTGGGTGATACCCATTTTGGTTTTGTAAGGGAAAAGCTTGCTTTTGTAAGGGAGAAGCTTGCTACCTCCCAAGTAGAGGACAAGTGGACAAGTAGAGATGTTGCCCAATAGCAACCAATCACATGCTAGCTTTGTTTCCTTTCACATACTGGAGAATCTTGTGATAAAGGGAAAAGAGGGAAAGGAGTGGGACCTGGCACTAAACATAAAGGTCTGAAAGCCGACTCCAACATTTTTGGGGGTTCACCCTAGGTAATATATTAACAATGCAAACTAGAAAATACCATATAGAATGGAATTTGAAAAGGTAACCTAAGTGTGGAGCACTCAGAGTACAGCAATAAAGCATATGAATAAACAACCTTTATTGGTATACATTAAAATAGATGCTGCTTCGGCAAAAAATGGTTAAAAAAACAAAAATCCTAATAGTCTAATGAAACACTAAAAAAGTTTCAATGTTAAAAGTAGTGCAACATAAATACAAAAGTAAATATAGAAAGATAGATCCATGCAGTAATAAATGTAAAAATACTGTCCAAATTGACTGTGTCCAATACATTAGATAAATAGCACCTCACAATATATTTATATAATAATGTTAATTATGCTGCCTTCCCTGCTTAAATATTGCGGCTAATATGAGGGTAGAAGTAATCTAAACCTGGCTCACTTTATGATTACTGAGTAACTTAATATATACAGAGTAACCAATGTAGCCAATATATCACTACAAATAATGAAGATGGCTAGTATATTCAATTTACATTTAAGTAAACTCTCAGATAAAGAGATCCCCTGATAAATGTAATAAGCCAGTGACACAGACTGCAGGACTGTCAATCATGATTCTGGTTCCACCTCCCTGGTTGTTGTCTGACTGATTGCTTGAGTGCTGCCACATGGGCAATCACTATATAGCCTTGAGCACTGCCTTCATGTCTGAGGTCTATTAAGACAGGGTGTAGGACCAGTGGTTGCTTTGTTGTTGGTAGTAAGCGTTAGGTTGTGGTTCCTTTGCATGGAAGCCTGTTATCTGTTACTCAGTAGTCATCATCTGTGCTTGCATTTATTCTTTTCCACTGTGCTGGCCTTCAAATGCTGCTCAGCTGTGTTATGCAGTGTCCTGCTACTGTGTGGTTACAAGTATTAGTGGTTGTATTTATAGGGTTAGCAACCTAGCCAATGTATGTAGCCATGCCCAAATAAACCAGCTGGGTTTACTAGCTTACTAGCTCCCTATACTGAATCTATGTACTAGCTGAGCTCTTGTGTTCTGACTGTTTGATGTTCATGGTCCTTTGGTAAGTTTTTTTTTCTACATAATCTTGATATGTGACTTGATATGACATTCACTTGTTACTTGAAAGCAGGTATAGGTAATCTGTGGTGATAAGCTCTTAAAGCATGCTGACCCTTTGTTTTGTAGTTAAGGGTTGCTTGTGACTATTTTAAATGTCCAAACTTATCTTTTGTTTTATTTGTCATTGCTTCTCTAAATCTGGCCTCTAGTTTTCAATTAATCTACAGCCCTGCAGATGTAGACTACTAATTTTCCCCAGCTCCCCATCTGTTTTGACTAATTCACAGTGAACATGTGGTGGGGTTCCTGCTGGTCTACATAATGACCTAAAAGTTTTTGTTTTCTCTTAAACAGATCCTGCTAACCTGGAAGAGTCCCTCATGTTACCATACCTACTATAGACTCTGTCCAGCTGTAATCTCTATCCATGTGGTGTGAGTACTTAAAAGCTTCTCAATTAATGGTGGTTCACAAACTTGTTTTCTCCTGCTCATGTATAAGTTTATGATTGCACATCATGATGATGTTAAAATATTGTTTGTGGCTGTGACTTGGCCATAATTTGTGCAGTACATAAAGGCACAGAGTGTAGGGTTCCTTCAGACTATCTACCTGTGGGTCAGGTAGGATCTTTCACTGGGCTGTTCAGTGTAAGAGAAACCTTAACTTAGCCATGCACGTGTTTCTGACAATGTCTGATATTACATGAGTAGCATGTCCCGGTTAAATTCAACAACCTACTAAAAGCATTATATCCTTCTATGTAGTGTAGGTTAAAAGATTAATAAGGGTTGTATCTTCAGTTCTTCACCTTCAGTAAAGACTACATGACCTCTACATTGCAATTCAGTGCACCCCAGTCCTTACCCTATCATGCAGACACCACTATGTGACATGAAATTATTAAAACTCAATGTATTCCAACCCCCTCAAATTTCACTTGTTAAAACTGTTTCCTTTTAACCAACAGGTAAAAGTTGTTTTGTTTGTAGCTGGCAAATTCAGGATAATGAGACTTCCTGACACATGATACAGCTCCAAAAGTAATATTTAGTAATACAATTAAATCACAAACAAAGTAACTAATAATAACTTCAAATAGTTCACGGAGAAGAAATTGGTACATAAAACATTACATTATAGCAGAGACAGCACCCAAAAATAGATATTAGCAGACCGAATATAACCAAACATACAGACAAATACCTATCATATAGAAAAGACATATAGTGACAAAGTTTAGACAGTTGAGTCCATAATACTTTCAAGGTCCAGGAGTGAATTATAGATACAGTCCATCAGGTTCACTGAGGGGAGTGAGGAGTAAGCCATTCTTATAGCCAGGGAACAATAGAATGTATATCCCCAGGGCACATGGCAACCATCACCATCTCACAAGATGAGATCCATTCTCATGCCCTTCATTAAAATGCAGATTTTCTGTCCCCAACACAGGACATATGTTTGTATGTGCAAATCAGATCAGGGGTGAGGTTTCAGTATCTGTTGATGAATTCCATTGTCCCTTTGCAGATCAAGGTTTCTCACTGTTCTCTTTATTATGCATAGGTGTAGAAGGGTTTTGTTCTTTTGTCCATATGTAAACAATCCAGAGGATGGGTAATAGAAAGCATGCTGAATGAGATTTGAGGTTTCCTGTACCCCCTGCTGATTCAATGTCCTGGAATAGGGCATACCTTCTTATAATATAGTAATATATAGTTTTGACCATAAGAGTAGTGAACAGTGTCACTGTTTTGTCAAACTTTTAACAGGTGAATGGGGTGCTATATCTCATTTATGGGGGAATGTGGGGTGTAATTTTATATCCTTTTTATTTCCCCTTTTATATCATTTAATATTGACACTTTTATTGATTTATATTGATAATTTTATTAGCCTTTTATATCCCTTTAATTGGTCACATCTTTTTAACATTCAATTTTTATTAATAACATGTCATTTTATAGGTAACATAACTCTTTACCCCGTTGTTTGTCCTATATTTTATTACCCTTTTTATTATGTTTGTTTGTGTCAGGATTTGATTTTATTGGTACAGTATTTTATTTCCATCACATGTATACTGATAATCTGTTTAACCTAATGATTGTAAATGACAGAACCTATTACCAATACATAAAAATAGACACAGATACAAAACAAAATGAAATGAAATGTGTAAATGACTTATTGAGAAATATTTATAGTTTTTATAATACACACAAATAAGTGTATCTATTAGATAATGGGCATGTCCCTTTATCTAATAAAGCAGGCATAATAGATACTTGCTTTGTTTATAAAATAAAGATAAGAAGAAAAGCACAGTGGCTGAGTTTGTAACAAAATCTATGCACTGAAGTTTGAATATCTGTTTGGTGTTAGTGAACTAGTTAAAGTGCTGATGCTATTCCTAGAATGGAGTTGATGCAAATCTGCTGTTCTTTTCCTTCTCCGATGATACGGTCTTTAAATGATCTAGGTATCCTCTGTCTGTAACATTACCAATGATTGTGGATGGTATATTTAATTCAGCATAGCATGCATGAATTTGTCCCACCCCAGCAGGGTCTTATGGTCTGACATACAGTGATTATGTGTGGCACTACGCAAATATGTTTGAGCCCGGTACAATATGTTCTTTATAAACAAATTCTCCTTTGCATTCCAGGATGCTAGATCTTTAGCATGTACCATTTTACTGAGGAGTTCACTATTTTTCCTAAAATGTTCATTAACATTGGCCAGAACTTCATTATAAATTGCATCAGATTCAACAGTTCTTTCATGATTTTTCGCCTGGTGAACTGTTTCAGGCATCAAGTGTCAGTTGTGACAGTTCTCTATCAGACTGCTTATTTAGCACCAGGTATCTTTGTAGGACAATGGCATAAAGTTGAGCTTNTTCATATTCTGATAATTTATCATTCTGCAATAAGTTTGTGATGTCTGTATCTAGACGCTGTGTAGTGGTTTTGCGGATATCTTCATTAGCAGGTGTGTTTTTTTTTCAGCATATTCCATCACGGATTAGTGAAAAGGCTTGTTATTAAAGGAATAGCAAAACCTAAACGCGATCCGATGAATCCACCTGATTGCCTTGCAAGAAATTTATTTTTACCAATGGTGCAATTTTTGTTGTAGAGTTTTTAAAAGATCACACTTTTTGAGTATACCCTACTGTCATGGTGACAGTGGTATTCAGCCTTTAAGAATGTTTAACGCTATCTCACAAATAGCTGTAATCAAATCATTTGACACTGTTGATAAAATAATAATCCTCTGTTTGTGGTGCGTTAATTAAAGTACCCAATTTCTACAGAGCCTGGAATACATGTTCTCTGGTACCGGGGGGTAAAATGACTTTTGTATGCAGTGTTAATACTTAGAGTTTTTTTTTTTTTTTTGTTTTTGTTTTTTTTTTAATGATATAAGCGGCAGGCAAATCAGGGGGAAAGACCGGTGCATTAACAGTACTCACCAGGGGTATTAGATCTTAAATCCACTAGTAAATAGCCATAGGGCCGAGTGGTTGCATCTTCAAAGGCCTCTAAAAAGAATTTTGTTTTACCGGGGTACATCTGTCTAGCTAGTTATCTGTAATTTATCGCTTGAATTTTAAAGAAGTACCATGTAGTTAGTGTTTAAATTTAAGGTTTCTGTGATGTATGTACTTTGTAAAAGCCTTTTAAATCTTAGAATTATTACTGGCTGATTCCATTAATCAGCCATTAATTGTTATGTTAACCTTATCAGGGAGAAACAGTCATCATTAAATGTTTCAGGTAAGCCTTCTTTAAAATGAATATTTGGAAAAACATTTAAAAGTTTATCATACAAGGGTTGCCAGCAAGCATAAAACCAAACAACATTATCAGGTTTGTGTGAAAGATGTGAGCTGCCATATTCCAGGAGTGTTTTCACAAAATAACTGGTGTCCATGTTAAATCCAAATGGTAGTGTTGTGAAATTGTTTAATCTGTTTAGTATAAACACACTTCTGTGGTTTCTGTAGTGTGCGTGTTTCAATCTGCCAATACTTTTTAAGCCTGACTATACCCGGTTTGCGAACAACATTATTTTTTCTAGTCTGTTACGGAAATCCACCATCAAATATGTCATGAGACAAATATAGCATGGGAGTTTATTGTAGGTACATGTACGTGGCTTTGCGATCCGATCAGATGCCAGCTCCCATATAGCACTTGGTTATATACGCTTTCAGAAGGCATTACATCACTGGTCTTGTGCTTGTTATAACAATATGGTTCCATGTATGGTATCTATACATAGCTAAAATTACATTCAGCGTGACAGTCTTTACAACCCATATTTAGGTAACTAGCACTAGAGGTCATATCTCAGTTTACTACTTAACAACTGTTCGTTCCTTAATAGCACTAAAAGAACTGCTGACGTATACAGATCATATTCAGACATAAACTTTTATTTACCCTTTAATGAAGACAATTAATAATTTAAGATTGAACAGCTGTATTCTGTTTCATTCCTCTCTCTGTTGCTATAGCAACACTAAAATTAAGCACAGTTCTATAATTTATATAGAATTATATGTGCACATGTATATATTTTAGTCTGTTGCGAATACAGATAATCAATCACCCTATTTTTGTTTTACCAAGATAATATCACTTTCATGAGGAGTGAGAACATTGTGATCGATCATAACCATAATTCGTTCATTTCCCTTCTTTTTCCTAAAACATTTGACTAATTTAGAAGTCAACATTGGTATACATTTAAACATTGACCAAATAAACATAATCAGTATAATTATCATTAACAAAAATTTCCCTAAAGAACTTTAACTTTTTTTTTTCCATGAACCAAGTCCACTAAACCATGTAGTGGGATCTAGCCATCCAAAAGTTTTATCCCACCAAGCATTATTTTTAGTATCAGGATCAAAGTTTTCTAGTTTAAATCTTTCATTTCATGAGCTTCATTCATGTATTGATCTATTACGGTCTCTGGATCACTTGTATTGTTAGTTATATAAGTACAACAATGTACACCAAGTTCACTTTGTAAAGTAAGACAATATCCTCCAGTTTGAGCTGTTAAATGATCTAACACCATTCTTTGTAGAAATTCTGCTTTTAGAGCTTGTAATTCTTTCCCAACATATCTAAAAGTTTCATCATATATTTCTGTAATGTTATCTAGGAGTTCAGCTACTTTGATTATCAGGTTGTAATTAGATGTAGATCCCCATGTTCCAAAACTTACAATATTACCAAATCCTATTCCTACTCTGTGTCCCTTTGATATTTCAATTAATGGGACATGTTTTCTATTTACTACTGATATTGCATGTTTTACTATGATTATTCTTGATATCCTTTTTCCCTAAAGCGTACAATAATTTCTGATGTAAGATTTGTATAGAATTCTGGAATAGTCCTGGCAATATAACATATTCCTACTGAATTTGGTGGCAGCCATCTATAAGCATTTCTTCTGCATACATAGTATAGATTTTCTGGACGAAGAAACGAGATATCATAGTGTAATTCATAATTAGTAATACTTTCTCCTTACAAATATTATCATTTTCTTCTTCTCTATATATCTCATGAATTGGCAATGTATAGTTCCATACCGTGAGATTATAACAGTTAATTTGACATGAAATGCAATCATGACTTTTAATATTATGTATAGTAGCTTTCATTTCACATTCCTTCTTAAAAAGCTCTGGACATGGCTTTTTAATGGATAACATTTGTTTACATTGTTTAAGGGGGGGTAGATCCTAAATGTCTTATTAGTATATCTAATTTTAAAATCTCTATAGGGAGTCCAAACTACTTCATTTATGGGCATCATCACTCTTATTAAAACAATAAGGGGCACTAACATTATTTACCTTTACTGTGGGACGCAGCCCACAGGGTTATGTGTGATGGTAGAATAACCAAGACTAGTTGGGATTCAAGCTATTTTATAATGTCTGTGCTGTAACATATGAAATCCTCTCATCCAACTTTGAGAGTTGGTTTAGAGAAACAAGTCTATTTGGTAGTCCATTCAATCTTGAATCTATTCCAATCATATTGTGCAATCTTTCTATGCAACTGACCATGTTCAACACTGTTTTTCAACTGGTTTACTCAACCTGGTATAATTTTGTATTCATATTGTATAGAAATGAATATATTTTAAATCCATCTTTCACAACATAGACCCTTATCATTTTGTATTTCAGTCATTTCCTGATATGTGATAGTTATTGGAACTAAAGCAATATTGTTACTTAAGGATGGAGTTCGTGAGCATACCCAACATTCACTAGTTTTCAATATTACACTTAGTAATTTATGATAATCCTCTATTGGGTAATGTGATAGGAAATAATTTGGGTTGTCTGTACACCATTATATACATCGTCTTTCAAAATGTTTCACAATATTTCCAAATACACCTTGCTATAGGCATTTGGACATTTGTATTTTCAATTTCCTCTGTACCCACGTGCTCAGTGACTTCTAGTTTTGTAATACTAACTTTTTCATTGGGAGTTGTTGTCGGGTATACCACAGATTCAAGGATCAGAAAAAGGAAAGCTAAAAATAGAATACGGTACAACAATTATATCCCATAGTCTTATCTGCCTTTTTGGCCATCATTCCTGTGTAGTTATAAAATTCTGTTGAGTTGGTTGATCTTCACAGTCAACTCCTGTGAGCCCTTGCTCGTTGCAGGGATGGGAGACTGCGGAGGTAAGTATAAGGGGATTATTGTGCCCCTANATACCTACTTGTTGATATGCCTGTACAATTATGGAGTCATTGAGGTGGTCTTCTGGCTGAATTTCAGGTGTTACTTTTACTTTTTTGCAATGAGATGCATGAAAAGTAGATTTTTCTTTCACCTTTACAGCTGTAGGAGTTGTTTAATAGCACTTGGTAAGGACCTTCCCACCAATCTGTTGGCGCTCCCGACCTCAAAACTTCTGATCATCACCTCATCTCTGGCTTTGAGTGAATGGCAGGCTTCCTTTTCTGGAACAGATTGTGTGCCTGTCACAGATTCTTGAATCTTCTTTAATTGGTTGCTGAGTGAAATTAAATAATTCACAGTTAAGTCATTAGTTTTACTCAGTTCATGCTGTGGTGAAACAACAATTCTAGGTAATCTGCCAAACAGTATTTCGTAAGGGGAAATATTTAGTTCTCCTCTAGGTGTTGTTCCTATTGAGTGCAAAGCTTCTGGCCACAAAAGTCCTGTTTCCTTACAGATTTTATATAGTTTTTTTAATAATACCATTGTATCTTTCCACTTTCCCACTCGACTGTGGGTGATAGGGAGTATGTAGTTGTTGCCTTATTCCTAAAAGTTCATACATTTTCTGAAACTTTTTCCTGTAAAATGTGTTCCTTGATCTGATGATGCAATCTGTGGTATACCTAACCTACATACAAATTCCTGCACAACTTTTCTTTGCTGCTATTGATGCCGTTGCACTNGCTACAGCATATCCTTCAACTCATCCTGAAAACAAGTCAACACATGTATTGTAACATCCTAACTTTGGGTAGTTGGATAAAGTCTATTTGAAAAGGACACCCTGTTTGGGGGAGATGAGCAGGTATGGTATGTTCTGGCTTTCCAGCATTACTTTTAAGACATGTTATACATGAAGCACAATACCTAGATGCAACCACAGTGAATCCAGGGTCATATCAGGTCTTTGAGACTTATCATGGCCATTTTACTTGAATGGGTTAGTACATGGGACATCTGAGCCAATGCCGGCAAGAGTTTTGTGGCGACAGGCTTACTTTCAGAGCTGCGCCACATGCCTTTTTCATCTTGCTTGCAACCATCATCTCCCCATTTACTCTGTTCCTGCGAAGAACAAACTTTTTGCATTTCAATTAGTGAACTTTCATCAGGTAAAGTTACATTCATGAATGATTTTCACAGGTCTTTCGGGCTGCAGCCTTAACTGCTAAATCTGCTCTGATTCCTTTTGGTTATTTCATCATGTCTTGTCATGTGTGCTTGACATTTAATCACAGCTATTTATGATGGTAACTGTACTGCTTGTAGTAACTCATTTACTGCTTCTGCATTAGATATTTGTGAACCTGTGGCTGTAAAAGTTTGTTTCCATAGCTCACCAAAATCATGTACTACTCCAAATGCAAATCTAAAGTCTGTATAGATATTTACACTTTTTTTTCCTTCTGCTAATGTACAGGCTTTTGTTAAAGCTTTGAGTTCTGCCAGTTGTGCTGAGTGTGGAGGTGGTAAAGCTTCAGAAAACAGTCTCATTAAGATCAACTACCGCATATCCTAACTGCATGTTACCAGTTTCAGTTTGTCTGACAGCTACCATCAACAAAAAATGTAAAATCAGGATTTTGTAAGGGGATCTCGATTAGATTTCATCTTGTTGAGGTATTCTTTTCAACCAGTGCAAGACAGTCATGGTCTTGAGTCATCCATTCCTCTATCAGGAACAGGCATTAGAGAGGCAGGATTTAATGTATTACAGCAGACCAGCTCAATGTGAGCTGGCAGTAAAAGAGCAAGTTCCATTTTGTAAGTCTGGCTGTAGTAACATGTCTATTTTTTTTTTTCACAATTTAACAAGGTGGCAACTGCATGTGGAACCAACACACACGGCGGGCCCTAAAACAGTGTTAAGACCCCAGAAGCATATCCCATGTGCTCATGACAAGAGGGAGAATGGCAAATCATAGTTTGGTATCCCTAAGGCTGGGGCTGAGAGTAATGATCTTTGAGCTCAAGAAAGACCCTTTATTTCAGTAGTATATACCAATGGTTCTGGAACAGTANTTTTTAGGAGATCATAGAGAGGGCCAGAAATTTGAGAACTTGAAAACCCATTGTCTACAGTAATTAACCATCCCCAAAAATCCTCTTGTTTTTCTTTTTGTAGGTAGGTAATGTCATACTTTGAATGGCGGTCAATCTGTCAGGGGGAATATGCTGTTGACCATGAGTCAAACAATGTCCGATAGAAGTCACTCTAGGTTGACATAATTGAAGCTTTTGATACCTTGTGCCCATTTTCAGACAAGAACAAAAGCAATGCACATGAGGCAATGAGACAAGAGTCAAAGCAGGTGAACATAACAGCAAATCATCTACGTACTGTATTAGTAGATAGCCATGCGGCAAGAGAAAATTCTGAAGCTTATCAGCCAAACTTTGACTAAAAATCGTGGAACTGTTAAGGAAACCTAGCAGAAGGCATGTCCAAGTGTATTGGGTTTGTCTGTAAGTAAATGCAAACAAATATTAACAGCATGCATCAATAGGAATACTAAAGAATGCAGAGCTGAGATCTACTACAGTGAAATACATGCTATCCGAGGGAATTTTATTTATTTATTAACAGGTTTTTATATAGCGCTTTATAGATTACGTAGTGCTTTACAATTTAACAAGCAATAAGACATGACTGGGTGGTAACAGACAGAATGGGTGGGGAAGAGGGCCCTGC